>JADLZN010001927.1:0-106777 GCA_018155175.1 Sinocyclocheilus anophthalmus
AGAAAGTTTTAGAAAGTCAACCATCACTGCAGCCCTGCACCAGTCTGGGCTTTATGGCAGAGTGTCCCGACGGAAGCCTCTCCTCAGTGCACATGAAAGCCCGCATGGAGTTTGAGATAGTGGAAATAAGATTCGCTTTTGGTCTGATAGACCATGAGTAGAAGCTTTTTTGGCCTTCATTCTAAGCGTATGTTGAGAAAACCAGGCACTGCTCATAGCCTGTCTAATACGTCCCAACAGTGAATCATGGTGTGGCAGCATCATTCTGTGATGGGTTTTTTTTTTCAGCTGGCAGGGACAGTACTAGAGCTTGTTGCAATCGAGTGAAAGATACTGCGGCCAAGTACAGGGATGTCCTGGATGAAAACCTTCTCCAGAGTTCTCAGGACCTCAGACTGGGCCGAAGGTTTTACCTTCCAACAAGACAATGACCCTTATCACACAGCTAAAATAACGAAGGAGTGCTTCACAACAACTCTGTGACTGTTCATTAATGGCCCAGCCAGAGCCCTGACTTAAAACCAATTGAGCATCTCTGGAGAGACCTAAACATGGCTGTCCACCAACGTTTACCATCCAACCTGAGAGAACTGGAGAGGATTTGCAAGGAGGAATGGCAGAGGATCCCCCAATCCAGGTGTGAAAAACTTGTTGCATCTTTCCCAAAAAGACTCATGCCTGTATTAGATCAAAAGGGTGCTTCTTCTAAATACTCAGCAAAGGGTCTGAATACTTAGGACAACGTGATATTTCAGTCTTTCTTTTTTAAATAAATCTGCAAAAATGTCAAAAATTCAGTGTTTTTCTGTCAATATGGGGTCCTTTAATGAGGAAAAAAAATGTACTTAAATAATTTTAGCAAATGTTGCCATATCACAAGTAGTGGAAACATTTAAGGGGGGTCTGAAATTCTGCCGTACCCACTGTATTAGAACTAAATAGACTGGTGGTTGTCGTGTATAACCCTTCTGCTATGTTTCTTTTGCAGTGGTTTCCGGGACTGTGTTTTCTGTCCTTTTTCTAGGTGGTCCTCGTGGGCACCCCCCCGCTGCTGGGTTCAGGGAATCCGTGTTGCTCGACTTTTCAGTATTGTATTTTTACTTCAACGGTCGTGATAAATGTCCAGAAGGTAAGTAAAGCCGGTTCGGCTTCGTACTACCTGGATCATGCGGCCATAACACAGGCTTCTGCGGGAGCCTTCGTGTTCATCAGGCCCCCGGCACATCACTGAAAAAAATTTCCTGGACGTTCAGGCTGGGGTTACGCTTTCATGCTACCCTGACGTGTCTAACCACTGTATCTAGGTCACCCTGAGGGGCTTCCTGGTCACCAGGATATCCCTTCTTGCTGAGGCATCAAGCGGGAGGCATAGGTGGCATTACAAAAACCTTCCTGTGTAAATGCTGTCTCGGTCAGTGCTCCCCTCACCTTTGAGGGTTATATTTGAGCTTGCCTCTCCCATTTGGCCCAGTACTTCCAGGTATCTGTAAACAGATGCTTGGAAAACTAAATCATGCAGCACGTTTAACTTTGGCGGTCACTTTACTTTCAAATCCACATAGAGTGTAAGTTTGCAGGTTAGTGCTTAGGGGGTGCCCCACGGGGTTTCTAAAATCCACATAAGTGGTAAGTGTGCACGCTAGACTCTGCGCACTTTATGAAATCCTGTATGGTAAGGGTTATGCATTTTTGATCTTGTTCCCTTTTTCTGAGTTGGTTAGACACCGGTTCCTTGGGCTCCACTCAACTATTGTGTCTCTGTCGACACACTCTGGAATCATCGCTCCCCTCACCATTGAGGGTTACTGTGAGTATGGTGTTTCTTTCGAGCGTTTATCCTCTCTGAGGAGTTGGATTCCTCGCTCCAAGTGCTGTCCTCGTTGTAACGCTTTTAGCATGCTACCCCCTGTTATTCAAAGGTTACCTGGAATGAGCACGATTATTCCTCTGAATTCGTATTTCCATCCTCCTCACATGAGAAGTGATTCTTTTCTCTGTTTTTCAGAGCACCATTGAACCAGCAGCATCAGGTGTAGGGCCCTTCCTCTGCCTCCTGATGCTCTGAGTGTTTGCTAGTCTTGCAGTATGCTCCTCTTCTGCCCTTGTTTACAAATCATGCTGCAGGTTGACCCCTCCTCGTGGAGAAGCTGGGTCTGTGTATCTCCCTGCAGCCTAGGTAATACGGCATACCGTTTCCAGCAATTTGAACATTCTGTCGTTGCGGCGCCCCCCTCTCGGATTAGAACTAAGTTTGTTTTTTGGTTTCCCACAGCTAAGTAATTAATTGCTAGCATGTTTCCCAGTTGGAACATGCTGCAGTTGAGCCCCCTTCTCGGATGAGAACCTGGGTGTGTTGCTCGCTCCCTCACTGTGATAAATTGCTAGCTGTTTTCCACCCTTGGAACATGCTTCGGTTGAGCTCTCCTCATTGTTTGATGAGCTGATGTTTACTCCCTCACGAACAGATTTAATGCCTACCAACCCACAGTTCGCAGCATTAGAGCCTTAAGACAATAGTGTTTGGGGATACGCCTATTTCTAATCTGATGTGCTGCTCTTTCAGGGTGCCGACGAGACGCCCTAGACGTATTCAAGTGTGTGCACGTTATGCGTTGCCCACTTTTCTAAAAATCCACATAAGTGGTAATTGTGCACGTTATGCTTTGCCCACTTTTCTAAAATCCACATAGTGGTAAGTGTGCACGTTATGCGTTGCCCACTTTTCTAAAATCCTGTATGGTAAGAGCTACGCGCAGCAGCTTTGTGCTCTTTCTGAGTGGTTTAAAATCCTGGTTCCGCCTTGGGCATCACTCCTCCTATGTATCCTCTGGATATCTTAAAGTAGGGTGTTGCTACTAGGGGTCTGTTGGGACAGTTCCTTCAGCACATGCAAAGATAAACGTGCGGTAGCCCATGTGTGACAGGCCAAGACTAGTATGATTCTAGGTTCTTGGTCGTATTCCCCTAAAGGAATCTATTCCTGATTCCAAGACTTTGAGCTCTACCCCGGGCCCAGGAGTATGGCCCTAACAGGTAAGTATTTTGGGATATGTAGCCTAGGCCTTTGGACGTAGGGAATAACATCACTGACAGCCATCTAACATCCCAGGAGCGACTCCCATAGCAATATGGTAGAGATGGTACTTAGTGCTCGCCATGGTTCCTGCTTGCACTCCCCTCAGCATGGCGGCATGGATATACCATTCCACATAGCGAGCGCTAGAGGACGCAGTTCTAAGTCCCATGACAGGAACGTCTCGTTATTTATGTCACCATGGTTCCCTGATTTAGGGAAGGAACACTGCGTCCTCTAGGTTTCTCTGCCATGCTGCTGACCAAGCTTTCAGACGCAAAGAAGTGAATATTGTGCTCTCCCGGGCGCTTAATATACTATAGTCGCACGGGTGATGACTTCATGGCTGTCCGCCGGCCAACGAGTTGTGTTTTTTTCAATGATGCTTCAGGACCGGTCACGACGAGGCTTGTTTCCCCCTATCTCCCCCCTCGAGGACGCATTTTTCCCGTGTCCCTTACTTCCGTGAACCATTGTACATAAACCCCGAGCACAATGTTAAAATGTAACACACACCTGTATTAATATACAGGGTCCTAACGTTATTCATCCTCCTCTGGTTGGTGCTGTGAACCCAGACACGTTGGCGTTTGGCTTTCCATTGTATTTGGAACTTTTTGACAACAGGTACTAAACAGCGATTGTAGTTATCTCCAGCATGGTTGAACACGCTGTTTTTATTGGCGTGAGTGACACGAAAAACATCCCGCGAGTAATCTAGAGCGAGTGACGCGATGCGCATATTCGCTTCGCGTCTGGTGTGAACACACCATAATGGAATTCACACCAGATGCAAAGCGAATATGTGCATATTCGCCTCTGTTAGCGTCTGTGCGTTGACTTTGTATGTAATCTACTAGCGCGAATAATTACATTCGCGTCTGGTGTGAACACACCATTAGAGCGTCCCCTGTTCCACACACGAATGAGGATTACTTTTCAAACCTCGTGCAGCTCTTTTTTCTCTACTCGTTTGGCCGTTCGTACACACTCTCCAAATGCGCAACCATTCACGCAATATACCGAAACATTTTTTGAAACGCCTGTCAGGGTGAATATTTTCAAAAACTCCGGTTGCAGTGTTATCGTGCAGACAGCGAAACCAGAGTTTTTGGCTTGTGATCCGGCGCGTGCGCTTTTATGCGTTTCCACCTCTGAGACTTTTTTCAAGGCTTCTGATTGGGCCAACTGGCTTTTAATAACGGTGAGATATATTGCCACCTGTGGTGTGCATTCTCTTGACATGCCTCATAGCAACTTTGCATTCTTTCATGTGGAATTTTGTGAGATTTTCTTTTAAACGGAAGAAGGAAAAACTCTGTTTATAAAAATACCTGTGTACTTGTGGACATGGCCTTAAAAGCGTGTGTCTCACACCAAATGCGTGAGAGTTGGCAACCCTGCCTTATAATGTGTGTGTGTGTACTTGTTTATACATTGTGAGGACCAAATGTCAAGTCAAGTTAGAAAGCAAAACAGGAAAAGCTCCTCAGGGAAAACAGCTTATAGATCATTCTAAATGATGTGTGTGTGTCATTTGCTATTCCGCGACAGCTTTTCTGTGACAGATCTGCTCTATGATTTTCACTAATCTCTTATACATCACAGGTATGCAAATAGCTGTGACCTGGAAAACAAATACAGTGTCTGTTATATCCTTTCAATTTCAAATGGGTGAAAACAAATGTACCCATATCTTCAAAGGTATGATACATGTTCGGTTTCTGACAGTTGATGCACTGCTTAGGCACAGGAAGTTATGCATTTCCTTCAAGACCACAAGGTAGATACTGATACTACTCTCTAACTATAAACTTCTTTGCGTTATTAACAGGACATCGGCCTGACTTTATAATTTTTACAATTACAATTGACTTATAACGATCTCACTGTGTATTAGACACCCGCTCTTATGTTGTCCCGCTCTATAATTCTAGGTGAGCCTTTAGCTTGAATTAATAGCAAACATAAAATGCTTTTTTGACATCTTTGAGCAGATTTAAGTGGGGTCAGTTCGTCCTCTGCACTGTCACCATCAGCTCTGTAGGGGTCAGTATGACAACAATTCAAGTACAAAAACACCTACAGTACCTTGATGTTGGGGAAAAAATAAACACTCAGAGAAGGTGTATACAGTAATTCCACCCCAATTTTGTAGCGCTGTCTGCCAGCAGGAAGTTATAGAGTTGATAAAGCACACTTTTCTAAAGACAGTCAAAGACAGGAAGCATTTGACAACTTAGCCTTGATGTCAGACACATTTATGTGGTGGATTTCAGCGGGGATGAGAAATTATAAGTGCATCATCTTCTTTACTCTCATGCAGCTGACTTTGGGTGAGAGTTATAATCTTGTGTATATTGATTTTAAGCAGGGGCGGATTTAGTGAATTGGGGGCCCCAGGCAAAATATAGGATTGGGGCCCTATACATTTGCACACATTTTCCTAGATCAACCTTGAGGTTCCATTTTGTTGTTTTCAGCGTAAGCCTGTGTGCTGTCTAATTTTAAACTTTAAAATACATTTATTTTTTTAGTTATTTTAACTACAAATTTGAATAAAACTGAAAAAAATAATGAAACGGCAATTATACATTTACACACCTAAAATACATATATCAAGAGCATGCTCACAGATGAGAACAAAATAGCATTTGGATGAAGTGGATTAAAGCCCTGCATGGGTCTCAAATTTAGCCCGTCTTTTTTCCCCTTTTCCCAAAAAAGCTTATAGCCTACTACTGTTTCAGCTATTTTAAAATAGTTCCGTTTTGTATGTAATGGTGTGCTTAATGCACATATCCTATATGAAAAGCATTTTAGGGGGCCCTTGGCTTTTGGGGGCCCAAGGCGGTCGCCTACCTTTACCTAATTGATAAGTCCGCCCCTGATTTAAGGTAGTTACGTTTAAATGGTTCTATGTCATGACAGCCCTACATAATTTTTTAAGACCATTCAGATATTCTTTTTTTTAAGAAGACGAACCAGTTCTTACCGTTAACAGTTTTTCAAGTTTAATCTGATATGCATGTGTGCATGAGTACACGGCTCTTCACACGCACTCTTAAAAATCAAAGGATTCCTTATATTTGGCATCTTATAGTTCCTGTGACGAACACTTAACAACCATGGAATGTTTTCTCATTTGGCACCAAAGGTTCTTATATATCAGGAAGGTTCTTCTGATTATTAAAATGTCTTCTTTACCACTAACAAAAATTGTATCTTTTAAGATCGTTCCGTGACAGTTCTTTATAGGGAACCAAAATTGGTGTCTATCAGATGACTTATGAAACTTTCCCATCTGAACCTTCATTCTTTTAAGATTGTGTGTGAGAGGATGGTATGCAGGATTCATCTAAGTTTTTGTTCACACTGTAGATCGAATTGCTTGTTCCGAAACAGGGATCAAATTATTGCAGTTGCTTTTTTATTCTTGGTGCGGTTTCGCTTCACACAGCAAAGTTTCGAAACGACCAAATTTGTTAATACATTCACGCACTGAGGTAAACTGTTGTCTCATGGTCAAAGTGCCATTTTCCTGGAGCCACTGAGCTGTCCATCTGTCAGAATGGACAAGAACAACTTTGCGGCTTTTTTGTTTTTTTTGTAGCTGTCCTTATATTAATTTATCTTTTTGAGCAGGAGTCCAGGATTGATTGGGAAACATTTTTAAAATGCACATACTACAAAGAAGAGTAATAAGACGGCATTATAAAATGAAAAAGTGTGCTTTGATTTTGAATGGCAAAGACGTACTCACCCACATACATTCACAGGTTAATTTTGAGGTATTAGTAAAACAACAAAGCTAATGCTTTTCACGGAACTTACGTAATTACCCCGTTATACATTGTGATATAGTCTGGTTCGTTGGTCCGTTGGATCGGATTGCTTTCTCACTACAACCGAACCGCTCCAGAAGTTTGTTTTCAATCGAGCCGAGACCACCTCGTTCAGGCGATCTCGGACCGATTGTTTTGGCGCGGATCCGAGCGCGATTTCTGTGTTCACATATGCCCAAACGAACCGTGCTAAGGGGGGAAACGCGCCAGGTTCCGAAACAACAGGCCATGTGTGAAAACACCCTAAGGGTGATAAAGAAAAATAAAACCTGATAAAGACCCCCTAATTAGCAAGGAGGTAAAAACCCAGGATGCTGCTACAGCAAATAAATTACCTCTGTTTTCCTTAGATTGTTTTCCTACATTGATGTTGACATGGTTTTGTTGGCCAACCTGGAAGTTTGCATCACCCTGGTCATGTCGACAAAATGCCAGTTGGATTTTTTCAATGACTTTTGGATAATCGCAGAAAAGAAGATCTGTGATTCTTACACATTTGGTTGTCAAGATAATATTCACAAACGCACACGACTTTTATGAATTTTGAAGCCTAAATACAATCAGAAGAAGTTAAAAGCTAAACATAGGCTATAAATGAACCATGGTCACATGACTTCAACTCTTTCCGTTTTTTATTGAGAAAATATGTTCTTTGAAATTTTGAGTTGGAATACTTTGCAAGAGTGTGATTATCAAAACAGTGATGCTGTAAAAGTAAACTAGTAAGTAGATGAGCTTTCCTGTTCGGCGTGACAATGTTTAAAGTCCCGAATGACCTCTGTAGTCCCATTTAGGCACTTGCAAGGACGCTTTTTTAATGATGTATTTTATGTTGTCGAATATAACATATCTTGGGCTTCTGTTATAACCAAAGACCAAATTTCAGGCATTCAACCAAAAACCCATTCAAAAAACCCACTGACTTCATAACAATGAGTTTTGGCCTATAAAAAATAAACCATCCCTGCTGCGCTCTATTAAATGTTCTATTTAGGTGTGACGTTATGTGTTATAGTCATAAATATAGTGTATATAACTCTATTCTTTAATGATAACACTGTTTTCTGGAATGGTAGTTTATGATTTAATGATTATATCTCTATTGTTGTTCTTATGTTAAGTGTGGATAGTGTACATTGGCCTAGTTCAATCTTTGCTCACCACTGAGAGTGAAGTTGCAAATTATCTTTGAAGACCTAAAGTTAAGGTTTCCTCTCACTGTCACAAGAGCAAACATAGGGGTCTGAAAAGTCTCTAATCTGTCAATCAGCTTGCAGCAGTGGTTCTGTGGTGATCTATCTATTGCTATAGTTGCTGTAGCAACAGTGGTTTACTGACCTCTTTCTAACCAGTAAAAATATGTGCTTTACTAAATGTGTGCAGGTTAAATTGTTGCTTAAACCAACAAACTAAATAATAAATAAACTAACAAGGTGTGAAATAAATGTCAATTTGTTTTCCTTTAAGGTGAATGTTAGATGAGACCCAAAAGTTAGTGACATCTGTGGTGTGTTGTGGTCAAGGCTGCCACTATGCAGGAAATTTGGCACATGCTTTTTAGTTTTCATCTCACTTACAGTAATCACTTAAGAAGAATATAGGTCAGTGTGTCTACTTTTATGTTTTTATAAAATGTATGAAGGTACGGTAAATTTAATAGTTTATCCTATCGTAATTGTACAATATCGTATTTTACAGATGCAACTTTTATTTCTTGACACACACACACACACACACCACATATATATATACTGATATCTATATATTATAGATACATAATAGTATACAGGTGCATCTCAATAATTAGAATGTCATGGAAAAGTTCATTTATTTCAGTACTTCAACTCAAATTGTGAAACTCGTGTATTAAATAATGCACAAAGACTGAAGTAGTTTAAGTCTTTGGTTCTTTTAATTGTGATGAGTTTGGCTCAAATTTCATCACAAAAACCCACCATTCACTATCTCAACAAATTAGAAAACTTCACAAGACCAAAAAAAAAAAAAATACATTTTTAGTGAATTGTTGGCCTTCTGGAAATCATGTTCATTTTATTGTACATGTACTCAATACTTGGTAGGGGCTCTTTTTGCATGAATTACTGCATCAGTGCTGCGTGGCATGGAGACAATCAGCCTGTTGCACTGCTCCGGTGTAATGGAAGCCCAGGTTTCTTTAATAGCGGCCTTCAGGTCATCTGCATTTTTTGGAGTCTGGTGTCTCTCATCTTCCTCTTGACAATACCCCGTATATTCTCTATGGGGTTCAGGTCAGGCGGGTTTGCAGGCCAATCAAGCACAGTAACACCATGGTTATTGAACCAGCTTTTTGTGCTTTTGGCAGTGTGGGCATGTGCCAAGTCCTGCTGGAAAATTAAATCAGTATCTCCATAAAGCTTGTCAGCAGAAGGAAGCATGAAGTGCTCTAAAATTTCCTGGTAGATGGCTGCGTTGACCGTGGACTTCAGAAAACACAGCAATCCAGTGCTGCTTCTCTTCGGCGTGCTGCAACTTCCCATTCTGGAGTTTGCGCCGCGACCTCCCCTGGGCGCTCGCCTCTCTCTAAAAGCGTGTTTTTCCTAAAAAAAAAAAAAGATCAATATCTTAACAACTCCACAGAGCGACTGCGTCTTTTTAAAAGAAGCTTCCGCGCATGCTTTTTCTGGATGTGGCGTTTCCCTGTCTTCATCTGACCGTCCATGGATCGCTGTATTCGTGCTTGGGGCTTTCAGCACGCTGAAGACTCGCTCTGTAAGAGCATTGGTGCCTCATTGCGGAACAGGATCCATCGCTGTTGCGGTCCACATACCTTTCCTCATAAATGGGGGGGTAATCCCCCTTGCCATGCTCCGTTCTCAGCTCCTCCTCTCTCGGAGGGCTACTACTTCTGCTCTGGCCAGGGTGGATCTTAGGATCAGTGAGAGCTTCCTCCCCGCGAGGTGCGTCTCCAGGCAGTTATCTCATTTCCTCAGCACATAGCACCATCTGCGTCCTGCACAGCTCGCTGGATCCTCGTACAGACGGGGCCCACATCTTGTTCCGAGCGCAAGCAGATTACAGGATGTCGATCGCGACTGTTGTCAGTGCTTCTGTCTGTCAGTCAGGGGAGCTAGGCTCTTGGAGATGACGATTTGCGGCTGTGCTGCCTGGTTGCCGTACAGGAATAGTGGCGTTGCCCGAGTCGGATCCAGAGCTGACCTCTATGCTTTCCTGGGCCGCCGAGAGTGTCGGCTGCACTGGAGGCCTCCTCCTCCTCCTTCTGCTTTTCCGACGCGCGCGCTGGACTATTGGTTCCCTGGGGTGCAGCGTCGTCGGCAGCCTCCCCTCCGGTTCCATTCTTCCCTTGAAGTGCACATAAAGGAGTGACTAAGTCTTGGGGGCCCCTTTTTTCTGCCTGAAACAGGCCTGGTCCTCCGGGGGGGGGGCGGGGGGGGGTTGGGGGGGGGCTTCCTCACCACTCTCGCCTGTTAGGCGGCCCAAGGGTATGTGGACATCCCCCCGGTCGAGCGCGCTATTTCCATGCAGCTCTGCCCGCAAAGCGCCGCCGCCTGGAGAGTTAGTCCACGCCTTCCGTCCAGGGCCTATAAGTTCTCGTCCGCTCTGACGGCTACGGCTTACAGTGCTGCTGGACAGGCCGCTTCCGCCCTCATGGCCCTCCTGCAAGTCCACCAGGACAAGGCGTTGAAGCAGTTGCAAGAGGGTGGTGCTGACCCAGGTGTGCTACAGGAACTGCGCACGGCGACGGACCTCGCACTTAGGGCGATGAAAGTCACAGTTCGCTGCCCAATTTGGTTTCCATGAATTGGCCACACTGGTGGTCCAGGAGTGCCACCTATGGCTGACCTTGGTGGATGTGAGGGAGGTCGACAAGCATCGCTTCCTGGACTCCCGATCTCCCGTATACGGCCTATATTTGTTGAACTGGTAGAGGGCTTTGCCCAACAGTTCTCCGCCGCACAGAAGCAGACGGAGGCGTTCCGACACATCCTTCCCCGGCGGTCTGCTGCTGTCCGCACACCACCGCCGGCTGCAGCCCCTCTGTCTACTCATCGCCGAGAGCGCCCTCCTGTGGCCTCAATCTCCGCTCCAGCTCGGCTGCAGCAGCAGCCTTCACAACGGCCGCACAGTGGAGCTGGCCGCAGGAAAGCGGCGCAGTCCGCCTCCGCCCCTGCCCAGCCCGTGAAGCGCCAGGGCAGGCGGCATCCCTGAGATGGGCGACCCGGAGCTCTTGGATCCTGCTCTTTAGGAGATGGTGACTGCACCACTCCTTCCCCCAGAGGAGGGCTAGGTGGAAATTCCTTGGTTCCATTTTTGTTCTGTTCCACTACTGGCTCCCCAGCCAGTGGTACCCAGAACCTCAAAAAAGAGCAGTTTCCTTTTTCTCCACTCCCAAGAGGGCGAGGATGGCAGTGCACGGATGAGCTTCCAGTCGTCCAACTTCCCGTCCGCCCTCAGTCTTATTCGCCAGTTGGCAATTAGGGCCCGGTTCCGAGGACCGCCGTCCCTTCCTCACGTCGCCCCCTGCCCAGCCATGGAGCCATGTATAAGTGGTGCGACGTGCCTCATACCCCCTCTGATGCTCTGCTGCACTCGGAGGTGGTTCCCTGTGTTTTCCATCTTTTGCACTGCCCCAACAACCACCTGCAGTACGTCAGTGGTCTCCCTAGTCCCGCTTGTTCGGTCAATGGGGGACTGGCTAGCGCTCCCCAGGCCTTCTCGCTGGCTCATGAGAACCATCAGACACGGCTACGCGATTCAATTCGCCCGGCACCCTACCAAGTTCAGGGGCATTCGGTTCACCACTGTGCCAGACAAGGATGCTCCTGTCTTGCGTGCAAAGATCACAGTCCTGCTGGTGAAGGATGCGATACAGCCGGTCCCTCCAGCTGAGACTTTAGTCTGGGTTTTACAGCCCTTACTTCATTGTACCCAAGAAGGGTGGGGGGCTAAGACCAATCTTGGACCTGAGGATGTTGAATTGGGCCCTTCACAAGCTCCCGTTCAGGTTGTTGACGCAGAAACGCATCTTTCAATTCGTCCGTCCTTTCGATTGGTTCGCAGTGGTCGACCTCAAGGACGCATACTTTCATTTCTCAATTCTCCCTCGACACAGGCCGTTTCTCCACTTCGCCTTCGAGGGACGAGCATATCAGTACAATGTCCTGCCCTTTGGGCTGTCCCTGTCACCTCGTGTCTTCACCAAGGTCGTGGGAAGCAGCCCTTGTCATTAAGGAAGCTCGCATTCGCATTCTCAACTACCTCGACGACTGGCTCATATTGGCTCTCACGTCATCTCCTTTCTCAGAGAGGGGGCACCCTCTTGCACCCGTGTCCAGACTTGTGGAATTTCCACGTGTGGTCCCTGGATGGGACGCGGAGGTTCTAGGTGGGCTACCTCCAGCGTTAGTAAACACCATCGCTTCAGCTAGACCTGTCTACCAGACACACTTACAGGCTGAAGTGGATCCTGTTTGTCGATTGGTGCTCTTCCCGCCGGGAAGACCCCCGTAGATACCCGATCGCAGTCATGCTTTCTTTCCTGCATCATGGGTTGGAGCGAAGGCTGTCTCCCCCCACCCTGAAAGTGTATGTTGCCGCCATTGCCTTGTGCTCTCATCCGCGGCAGTTAAGACAGTACGTCTATTCATTGGGAAGCACAACTTGGTCGTCAGGTTTCTCAGAGGGGTGAGGAGGCTAAATCCTCCACGCCCTCACCTGTTACCCTCTTGGGATCTCCCCTCGGTCCTGACGGCCTTGAAGGAGGAGCCCTTCGATCCTCTGCAGTCAGTAGAGCTTAAGTTTATGTCGTTGAAGACAGTGCTCCTCACCGCATTGGCCTCAGTCAAGAGGGTAGGGGACCTGCAGGCATTTTTGGTCGATGATTCGTGCCTAGAATTCGGAAAGGGTAACTCTCATGTTGTCCTGAGACCCCGACCTGGATATGTGCCCAAAGATCCCACCACGCCTTTCAGGGATCAGGTAGTGAACTTGCAAGTGCTGCCCCGGGAGGAGGCAGACCCAGCCATCGCTCTGCTCTGTCCCGTTCTCGCTTTGCGCATTTATGTGGACCGTACGCAGAACTTCAGGACCTCAGAACAGCTCTTTGTCTGCTTTGGAGGACAGCAGAAGGAAAAGGCTGTCTCCAAACAAAGACTTGCCCAATGGTTAGTGGAGGCTATAGTCTTGGGCATACCAGGACCAACATTTTACCGTTGCCCCCTCGGAGTGGAAGTAACTCCAACAAGAGTAGTGGCATCTTCTTGGCATTTGGCACGGCGCCTCTCTAGCAGACATCTGTAGAGCTGCAGGCTGGACGACTCCTAACACGTTTGCTAGATTCTATAATCTCCGTGTAGAGCCCATGTCCTCTTGTGTACTCGCCTCAGATAGGCAGTAACACCGGTCCTGCTCGGTGTCGATCACGCTTGAACCTGTTGAAGTTCCTCCCTCCCTTCACCTTACGGCGGTCAGCGTGCATGAGCGCCAGACCCCAGGTCCCAGAAGCTCGTGTGTAATGCCCAACTGTCTATCCTTTGTGCTTGAACTCAGGTTCCACCGTCGGGTGTTTTTTAAGTGATTCTCCCTTCGGGTGATCCTACATGTGTATTCTTCCATGGTACGGCTTCCCTCACGGTAAGCCCGTGTCTTTTCCTGGCAGTCGTTCACTGCCATCTCTACTGCGTAGTGATCTCACCCCAGGCGGATTGAGTCTACCGCAGGGACTTCCACATGTAGCACTGCCCTGGGCCAGTCCAAATGTGTATTCCACATGATACCTCCAATGCGCAGGATGTGGCTTCTGTAGCGTTCCCCTACTTGGGTACGCTTTCCCAGTGTTATCCAATGTACCACTGTACGGAACAGCAGTGGCGGACACCTCTGCCTAGCCCTGTCCTATCTTCAGCCCCAACTGGTGTGGGGGGACTTGCCAGCTTCCGCAGGGCACTGGAGTGGGTCAGCAATAGTGGTGTTTTCCATATGGATCCCAATTCGTCAGTCAAGACTGACGTATTGTCTCCGTTCCCTCCTTCAGGGAACGTGGGTTACATACATAACCGAGACGTTCAGTTATGTAAGTGAGGATAGGTTTGTGAGTCCCGTTTTGAACACTAGAGGTCAGACTGAGAACATTCCTGTTCTGTGAGTGTCTTTACAGAAATACTTAAGTTTGTATTTATGTATTTGGCAGAAAAGTTTGTAATTTAATACATGAATATGGTAGTTTAGGTTTAGTTTAGGTAGCTAAAATATAATATTGTACACTATAAAACAGGGGGTCTCTTTTCCATCTTCTCCATCTTTTTTTAATCTTAATAATATATGTACTATTATTACAGATATTATATACAGAAATTTGAATTTTTTTTGTTTCATTTTTGGCCATTGTTGCTGAGCTGTGTGTGTGTGTGTGTGTGTGTGTGTGTGTGTGTGTGTGTGTGTGTGTGTGTGTTTGGTGTGCGTGTGTGCATGTGAGCTGAAGGCATATGATATCTGACAATGCTTTCTAAGTAGGCAGCTGCGTGAGTTGTGAGACGGAGCCACCACGTGCTTGACTCGGCATATGCAGTGTTTTAGAGATGGGTGGAGAACAGTCCAGTTGGTTCAGTGTGTTGAAGAGTGTGTTGTGCATGTACAGCTGAGGGCAGAGGGCATCAACACCACATGGAGGTATGTCAAAATATAATATTAATTACTTTCGCTTATCTGTAGCACATCTTAGATTACTTTCATCTTAAACTTTAGACTCATTTTGTATCTCATTTGCCACTGTCAGATGAACTGATAATCCTACTGTTTGAGTATTCATAAATGGTCAGTTTATTAATGATCAATTTATCAAGGTCCTCTAATATTTACTATCTTTAGATTTTATTTCAGTATGTAAATGATATTTTGCATATGCTATTACAGAAAAATATGTTATACAGAAACATTGTCTTATATTTTAAATAAATCAAATGATATTTAACTGTTTTCAGCAAATCCTCTCTACTAAAGATTTATTACCTATATTTATATATTCCTTGTAGAATATATTTGGCCCCTTAAAACAAACTAATCAAATTTAAAATAAAAAGATATTAGTTTAAATTAATTTAATATCATCATTGTTGTGGTGTAGTTATGGATTAAACTGCTCAAACACAAATTAATTATGTTCTCTGAAATATGTAATTATTCGCTATTGATGTTAAATCTAAACACAAATATTCTGTATTATTTTGGAAAAATAGTGAAGTCATCAAAACTATGAAATAACACAAATGGAGAAGTTTTATATTGTATTTAGCTTGATAGTGGCCACTTGTTGACTGCTTTTCTTTCTATCCAATCCAGATTAAAATGTAGTTTGGTAAAGAAATTTATATTCAAGCACATTCTATAATTTTTTACAAACTCATTTTAAGCATTTCAGTGTGTGCGTGTATATATATATAAATATATGTGTGTGTGTGTGTGTGTGTGTGTGTGTGTGTTTTATATAATGTCTGTAATATGTAAACACAGATGGCAGCCCTTCAGTAAGATGTTGGAAACATCCCTAACTGACAGAAATCATTGTCTTCATTTTCATCCCACAAGACTGAGCTGGACCGTTAAATGCCCTCTCAAAATAAAGGGTAGAAACTTCTTAAAGATAGATAAAACTGTGGACTTTTTTGTGGAATTTTACAGCTATATCTTATAATTTGGTGCAATAGTTACTGAAATGCTGTATTTCCTTTCCACTAGGCTAAAATGTTTGTGGTCTCCTTGCCAAGATGTCTACAGATCTGTGTGTCTTTGGTAATGGTGTCCAGACTACAAGGTGTGTGATCGTAGTAATCTCTTGTTCTGTGTGTAAGTGGTGCGTTTCGGTTGGTTTCAGTATTGCTGTGTCTCAGGCAGGGTTTCAGCTCCGATACGCGTGGAGGCCCCTGTTGAGCAGCCCTTCACTCTGAGCTGTACGCTTGTCAAGGCCAGAGGAGAATCGGTTCATCAGATCCGCTGGCTGGATGTGCAGAACCAGACGTTAATCACTTACCAGCCTGGTGAAAAAGACAGTGTGAGCGGACAGCAGCATGTGGACCTAGCTCCTTCACCAAGAGATGCCAGTGCTATCACCATCAAACGGGTCAGCTACAGGGATGAGGGCTGCTACACTTGCATCTTTGATCTTCATCCCAAAGGCTCAAGGGAAGGACAAACCTGCCTTACTGTCACAGGTCAGTCTTGGACAACATGTATTTAGAGGATGCATCTACAAGACTTCCATTTGACAGTGAGCATCCATGCTTTCCAGCAACACTGGGAATTTTAAATTGCTTATATCACATTTTTGTTCCATGCTGTCTGTGTGTACATGGTGGTGATTTTTTTTACTGAGTCCTTTTGCAGTTTACGGTAGGTTGTGACAAGTCATCATGAGTAAGTCATTGAATCAGTCACACGACTGATTCCTTACAAATGCTGATTCACACTCAAGAATGAATCAGTATCCGTGTTTCAGTTTAAAGGGATAGTTCACCCCAAAATGAAAGTTCTGTCATTAGTTACTCACCCTCATGTCGTTCCAAACACGTAAGACCGTCGTTCATCTTCGGAACACAAATTAAGATATTTTTGATGAAATCTGAGAGCTTTCTGACCTTGCATAGACAGCAAAGCAACTACCACGTTCAAGGCCCAGAAAAGTAGTAAGGACATCGTTAAAATGGTCCATGAAATCAGTGGTTCAACTGTAATATTATGAAGCTACAAGAATACTTTTTGTGTGCATAGAAAACAAAAATAATGACTTTATTCAACAATTTCTTCCCTTCTGGGTCAGTCTCCGCTGCCATTCAAGAGAGTACCATGACGGTACTCTCAGGGCAATCATTATAAAATTAACAGTTTTTCCTTTTGAGGTATAATTACTGTAATTTCTTTCTTGCTTTGGAATGTAAATTATAGCTGCTTTTCTAAAATGAGACATATGTGGCCAACAAATATGACCTGAGGGCGCAGCCTTCGAAATGAGACACTGAATCATTCACTTTTTAAAACACTGATTCGTTTAGGAACAAAACAACACTACCATCTAGTGATGGGAAGATCAGATACTGGATTTTTGAATCTTGTTGAAGCATCATTTCATTTATCTTTATTAATGTCACTTAGTTCATTTGAGCCGAGTTCATTTAAAATAATGTATTTCAAATGTGTCATATTCAAACACATTAACATTTGTAACCTTCATATTATGATCATATTCTGACTTAGGGAATCATTATAATGCACCCCAAGTCAAACTATGAAAAACTATGAAAAAATATTAATTAGTAGTTCACCTCCCAAATTCCTGGTCTTTCATTCATTTGTCACATGACAAAACAGCAAAATTAAGTAACCATTCATGAACTTTTGGAGATGCACAATGCCCAAGGTTCCATTAGAAAGACAAGTCTTACTTTAATGAATACTTAATTTTTTTAGATATGCTTTGAAACACTGATAATAACTGATAACAACTCACATATCATCAGGTTCTATTTTTTGGCTCTTATAAAATAAGGCTGTGGGAATAATAAAACACATCAGCATAGTTGTGGTTTTGGATGTTGCGTACTTGCGTACTTGCGTCCTGGATTCTGGAAGAGAATGTGAATGTAGATAAGAAACAGCTGCTTGGTCAGGCAAAGATCCAGCTGGTCTCAACAGTCACTTCTAGGAATGCCGCGGTGAAGACTACTGTCATTCCCTCTCTTTAATGCATAATTGATCATGTGGGGATTGTATTCTGGATGCTCCTTAGACATCTATTGTTATGTATTGACAGTGAAAATACTCATCTGTCTCATCCTGGTCTCACTGAGACCTCTTTTTAACTCCACTCCCTAAGTCTGTTTCTCCTTTTGTTAAATGCAGATAATAAAATAGTTTGTCTAGTGACATAAGCCCTTAAAAATGAAGATTCTTTATTGGTTTCTATTGTTCCATGAAGAATATTTAACATCCTTGGAATCTTTCAACTGGACAAAAAGTTCTTCAGATTATTAAAAATGTTCTTCACACTATAGGAAAAAATGGTTCTTTTCAAATCTGTTCACGGAAAGGTTCTTTGGGAAACCCAAGTGGTCCTTCTATGGCATTTGCTGCAAGTGTATAGTAGTATGCTATTAAGTAACAAATTATGTATATTTAAAATACACTACACTGTATATAATGTATTTATAATTATGTATATAAGTTACATAAGTGACATATAAGTGTTATCATGCTACTGTTAGTATTGTAGTGACTCATTTTCATTGATTTACAGCATCGGTGATCTCCGAGGGCAATAAGACTGCAGTGGGTGGTAAACAAGCCTCTCTGGCCTGTCGGTACGGTCTGCCGGAGAAAGTCAAGCAGGTGCTATGGAAGAAGATTGTGAATAAAGCAGAATCCCGTGAAGTTGCATCTTTTGCAAAGCAGAGTGACCCAGTAATTGAAGAAGAGTTTGTGGACCGTGCGAGCCTGAGCCCTTCCCTGTCTGACACGCAGCTCACGTTATGGCCGGTCCGAGCTGAAGATGAGGCCTGCTACACCTGTGAGTTCCACACGTATCCAGACGGCACTAAGAGCGCCATAAGCTGCCTCACTATATTTGGTAAGTCCCTCGAGGCTCGAGTTACAGTGAAATCTTGATAAGCTGGGTGATGATGATATTCAGGGGCCAGGGCCAATATTTGATATACCTGATGCTTACTCTGTTTGTTGTTAGGATGATGTAAAGTTTTAAGTTAAATCTTTAGGTTGGTCTGCCTCAGTGGCAGTGGCTTGTCGAATGATTGAAACCAACCAACCAAAAACAAAAAGAAGGTAACATTTACTGTTTACACATAAAACAAGAATTCGATGAATTCGAAGAATTCGACACTTATGTTTTGATGGTATGAAGGTTTTATGATAGCAATGTTAAACAACCAACAGTTGGCTGATATCCAGTGATGCAAACTATTCAATGTCTTTGCCAAATTTTGCTGTTTTTAATTGAAAATATGCTGAATCAAAACTATTTAGTTCAATAGTCCACTTTAGACATAAGTAACTTTGCGATTACATGTTGACTAGCAGTCATTAGAATATTAGTAGACTGTCTGCTTATTATCGGCTAACACTTTATGTTGATGGTCCCCAACAGACGTTTAACCGACTAAGTTTGCAAAAATATATCAACTTATTCTACCAACCCTAACCCTAAACCTAACCTAACAGTCTACTGATACGCTAATGAAAGTTAGTTGACATGTAGTTGCAAAGTTACTTAAAGTTAGTAGAATGTCGGTTCCGCATGTACATACTATGTACTTGTTATTATAGTAATTGATTACAATAACTGGCTAATAACCCTGAACCTACCCCTAAACCTAACCTTAAACCATGTAGTCACCTTGTATTATCCAGTACTTTCTTACAGAGTATATACATATAAGTACGCATACTATAAAATAAAGTGATGTGTCAGAATGTCTAAAGTAGACTATCAAAATAAACCATTAAACCATTAAAACCTATCCCAGAAAACAATCCCCACTCTAATGGTCAAGACAGACCTTGCTGATATTTTTATATAGTGATTGCTGATTTTTAGACTCTAGAGTGAAACGTAAATCCAGTTCAGTGTATGCAGCTGGTAGGGCTGTAGCACAGAGTGGTAGAGAGGGCAGGACATGGCTAAACACACACACAGGCCTGGAGAAAATGAGGACAACAGACACAGAGAGAGAGAGTGATATGAAAGAAACTGATTGTATGAGGGTGAGACTGTGAGATCTATGATTTATTCAGACTGTGGCCAAAGTGAATGACTGTGTCACTGTTCCACTAACACAGTGCTTCTCTCTATGTGCTGCTCTCGTTCTCCTGCCTTGACTCTCTCAGAATGATGTTCACTTCGTGCCACGTTGTTCTGTACTGTTGCATTTGCCCAAACTAGGATGCAGCGCCACTAACGGATACTTAAAGGGATAGTTTACCTCAAAATGAAAATTTTGTTATTATTTGCCCAGCCTCATGTCGTTCCAAACCTGTATCACTATATTTTGATTGATTTGTTCATACAAGGAGGTCAGTGGGGTCCAAAAACAAAAATTTTTAGGTCTGAATTTTGTTTAATCATATTCGCTCATCTGTTATTCATAGCAATCTTGAATTGTTCTGTAGGGGTCATGGTTTTGTAAGAATGTGAAATGCTTGTCCTCTGTTGGAATGCCAAGTGTATACCTCTTTTTTGGGCAAGTGCTGTGGTTTGAATTGGCATCTCTGTAGCTTTGAACTACTGACGAAAATATGTGGGCTGCAAACACTCAGAGATGGCATGCAGATCTGTTGATTTACAAAGCCAACTCTTGCTTTTCAAGCCAACACAAGTGGATATCATTCAGAGTCAATGCATGATTATGTGTTGGGATCAAGAGGTCAAAGTTTGGCTGGTTAGCATGGCTCCAATCAATGGCCCTTGCTGGTAAATGCTGTCAGGGCCATGTTTTTAACATCAGGGGCTGAGGGGGACAGGGAGGGGAGTTATAATTTGTATCTAAAGGAATTAAATAATAATTAAAGGATTTAAATGGATTTAATGGAATAAAGTAATGAAAAAAGAAGAGGACCATAAGATGTAATCGCTTTGCAAATAACATTTTTATTTTAAAATATGCACACATTCACTCTTATTCGTATGCCTAATATGTCAAAAACATGAAACGGCAAAATGTTTCTTGTCTCATCACATTCAGTTATGAATGACATGAATCATGCAATTCAAAACAGCCAAATTTGACAATAAAGTTGAGTATGACTGAATATTACTGTTGGTCTTTTAACATTTATATTATAAAACAGTTGTCGAATATTAAATGTTTAGCCTCTTAAATCTTATCTCACACTTATTCAATCCTTTCAACTGAAGTGCAGCATTCATGCTTGACTTCTGTGAACAGTAAATCCCACCTTTTTTGATTTGATTGGTCTCAATCATTTTGACATTGATGATCACTTTTAGGCTGCTGAGGCAGACAAGCCTAAAAATGTAAGTTTTAAAACTTTTTGTCATTCTACAGCAAACAAAGCAGCATTAAGATGAGCAAATACTGGGGGCCCTTTCTAATTATTGTCTATGTTAGTTATGACCCTGACACTCTGGCCAAATCATCTGCCTCCACTGATGGACATTCACGTGTAGCTGTGTTTTCTGACTAAATAAAATGTTCCACAACCAAACAACCTATATACTGTATCATTTACAGTCCTGCCCAAACCTCAAGTAAGCTACAAGACCACGTCTCCGGGAGTGATCGAGGCTAACTGTACTGCTGTGGCCCGGCCACAGGCTGAAATAGTGTGGAACGTGGAGGGGAATAACCGGACCATTGGTCCACCTGTGACCACCTCTATCCAGCAGAGTGACGGGACGACTCTGGTCATCAGCACCTTGACCATCCAGGCTGGACTCCTGAAGGATGTCTCTGTCAAATGTCTCGTTCATCATAAAGGACTGGAGACTGCCATTGCTGTTTCCATGAACACTAAAAGTAAGTGTGAACTATTTTATTATGCACTTTGATTATGAAGGTTTATATTGAATAAAATTATGTATTTTTTCCTTGATTGGTTTGAGGTAAATGGATTCATTGTGCATTGTGAAAACCTACTGTAGCTTAAAAAAATATCATCCTGTGAAACCAATGGCTTGTTCTAAAGTAGGTAATACAAGTTTGAACAGTGTTGGGGGTAACACGTTACATGTAATCAGATTACTTTTTTTCCAAGTAACTAGTAAAGTAACACGTTACTTTTACATTTACAGTGAAATATCAGTTACTTTTCAAATAAGTGTAACGCCAGTTACCCATTTCTTCACTGACACCTCTCCTGTCCCCATGTTGAGAGAAATTGTAGTGAGGTGCAGAGGTACTTCCTTCAGCCTGAGGCTTATTAATTTAACTTTTGCTGTGAATGGACCTTTACAGTTGTAAAAAATAACTTTTGGCTTTTTTGTTATTAAAAAACAAAACAAATAAGCAAGCCAAGCCCATGTGATAAAAAGTAACGCTAGAGCAACGTAATGCATTACTTTCCATAAATATTAACTAAGTAACGCAGTTAGATGAGGTAACACAAAATTTCAATGTATTACTTTTAGAAGTAACTTTCCCCAACACTATTTTTAAACTAATTTTTATTTTTCTGACATCAGAATGAGAACTGATAAGGTCAATTATCGAGAGTCTTAAAGGCACAGCAAGAAGCATGTTTGATCTGAATTATCAGAGAGATTGAAAAATTACCTTTACTAACATTACAAGTGGACCAAAGGGAGAAAATTATAATGATTTAACAAAATGTAGGAAATGTGATCTTCTTGTCCTAGGTGTGATATTATTTGTCACACAGTAATTATCACTGAGATGCTCGGTAAAACCAAACCAAGTTACAGTAAAATATGAAATTTGGATAAATCCTGGCACCGTCTATATCTCAGACTTCTCTCATTGCATGTCTAATTCTTGTATGGTTGTAATTTCAGTATTATATGAACTGTGGTTTACAGCGTGACATGCAGCGCAGCTCTGGTATGTCAGGATTTTGGGTTCATCATTCAATGTTTTTCCTGGCCCTCGCTCTATGTTCATCTCTACATCTTCTAACAGAATGCAGACCGACGCTCAGGAAAACTAATCTTTAAAGCCAAATATAGTTTTTGTAAAGGATGGAAAGGGAGCAGAGCTATTGTGATCACAAAGCACTGTGCGGCCTGATAAAGGCCTGTCATAGCATGCAGCATTATTATATAGCAGTGTTTAAATGCATTAAATACATTTGCTTGGTTTTTGTTTGTCTCTGTATGTAATGTAGAGATACTTGTACACATGTTCCCTGTTTAATTTGTCCTTATCTCTATTTGTATCTAGAGAAATTGTTGCCATAGCAGTAACAGTGTTTCATCAACTATGGGCCACTTTGGCCCAGTGGAATCTTAGAAAATAAACCCAGTTGGAGGGTGAACTTTTCACACTTTCTTCACTTGCTAGTTTATTTGTCCAGTAGACAAGCATGAATCACTGGAGAATGGAGTCATTTTCCACTATCTCAAAATCATCAGTGTTTTTTGAATAAACTGGCAGACTTTGTCTTGTTAAGTTAGCACGCACTGTATCTTAAATACACAAAACTAGTAAATAATATTTTAATACTTTTACAATTTGACTAAATTGATTGAAAATCGTGCACAATACAGTGTATTTTCTTGTTTAGAAATTCGCCGTAGTATACTAATTTTTATGTATATATATTTTTATTTTTTTGTAATGTACGTAAAAGTTTGCTTCCTATTTACTATCTTGTACCTTGGTTGAGCTTTGGGCCCAGGGTTATTATGAGGGACCTGAAACGAAATATGTATCAAACATTGAAAAAAAAAAAAAGGTAATTAGTAAACATAACTACAAAATCGTCCGTAACCCCATGAAATATCACGTAAAATTCCCATTCTCATTTAATTTAGTTTTAACATGACTAAAATATTACTAAACGAAATCAACATGAATACAATTTCTATGAGTGAATAAAAGGTTCAAAAACGTAATATGATCGCAAGCCTGTGTAGCGTCTGGAGTCAACTCAACACTACACTACATATTGTGTTAGCTAGATGAACAAAATACTCTGTACAACCCAGGAAGCTGAACAGGCCTGGTTATATAGCAATGTGACAACTAAATACTTTTCCGACCTCCTGGGATTTAGGGAGAAATCGCTTCCTTGCTAAGGAGGACAATCCACAAGGGAAGGACGTTCTTTGGCTCATTAATTAATAGGAAAACCTTCTTTGAATGAACACACCTGATCCTTCAGGTCATTGGGTATATTAATGTCATCGTGTATTTGGTCTTTGAAAATGTATACTGTTATGCAGGCTTATAATCGAAACACACTCCTGTCATCCTTTCACTATAAGTAAATCTACCATGTCTAGTATCTATGAATTCGCTTTTTTTATGATCGAAACAAGCGTGTATATTATCTATTGGTACATAGGCAATATATATTAAGGCCCTGAGAATCGTTAATAATTTCGAATTAAGTCCATTTGCAAATTACCATGCTTAGAGACAAAGGGTCGTAAACCCTCCAGCAATTGCCACATCCCGCTCGGAAATTCCATTTTGCTCATGGGACAAGCCCATCTTGAAAGGCGGGGATATTCTCCGACCTTAAAGGCCACACTCCAGGGACCCTCCCAGTTCGGTGGTTTGTTGGGATTCTGAGAGGTGGTGAGAAAAAACGCTCCCAGAACATCATAAGCTAGTGCCAGGCTTCGGCCTTGTCCTTTCCACTTCAATCAAGCTTCTCTGACTCAAACTGGTTCTTTTTCATCAACTAACTTCAGCAAAAGATCAATTGGAAACCTTAAGATTGCATCAGGAAATCTCTTTCAGACAGCCGAGACTCGCAAGTATCAAACGTAGTCTTATTAATTAATACATTAAGTACCAGTTACACCTTTTTTACAAAGGTGTGTTTGAACTAAGAATCTGACGCTTCCTCAGGTGTAGATCTGCTGAATATGAAAATGGTTCCATAAATTTCATTCCTTATATTTATTTTCTCTTCTGGACTGGGTCTGTTAAACTTAACCGTTATATACCAACGGTAGTTGTGTGTGTGTGTGTGTGTGTGTATGTGTATGTTAGACCAGTTTTATGTGTTTATGTAGGATGTTAGAACAGTTTATGTGTTTATGTAGTCTGTTAGACTAGTTTATGTGTTTATGTAGTTAATAAAACTTTACTTGTATCACACTTGACGTGTATTTTCATGTTTAATTCTACCTGCGTCCCTTAATCCACGCCGATTTATGCTCCAAGCTTTTGTGAGAATTGTACCACAAACCCAGTAAGAAACGTATTTCCTTTAACCAGGAAATTAACGTTCTTAGATTTGACAGACAGTTGACCCTGAGAGGTTAAGTAAATACTTACAGCGGATCTAAAATATTCATAATTTATCATAACTAGAATGGTAAGTATTCATATTTCCCATGAGCTGATTCGTTACACATGGTACAAATATGATTCAATTATGTCTACAGACCCCAAGCACTCCCATATAACATGAATATTTTTTTCCCCTATCGTTTATACCCAAAATCAATTACCAATCAAACAGTGCACCAGGGAATAAACAGCCCAACGGTCAAAATTCAGAAGGACTTCAAAAGTGGAAAAAAGCAAACGCTACCAAATGCCTATAATTTAGTGTCCAATCTCCATGGTTTTTTTGTTTCTATCAACCAGTTGGCCATGCCACGCGCTATTCATGATCTCGTGACTATGTCGCATTTCTTTGGTCTATCTGCCTCTGTTTCTGTTTGTGGAAGTGTGTCCTCCGTAAAGATGGTGAGTATTTAGAAAGCAATCCAAAAGATTAACGAGAACAATCCAGAACAGCCAAGAAAAATGTCACATTAAAATCACTAAAATATTTAAAGGGAGACACATTTCTGTCATCATCAAGATAACCCATTTGAGCCTCAACACGCAAAGTTTGACAGCTTAGCTCTCTCAGGCAGCTGTCATGAAACATTCACACCAGTTCATTTAATTTCCCAACTTGTGCTCTAAAAAGGAGGTACAGTTTTGAAAGCATAATCAGTAACAACCTTGTTCTCATAGACCGTGAGAATAGCTCCGAGGAAATAAGCAGCTTCACTGTTCTTAAGTGGCCTATTCAAATTTTTTTCATAAAATGGTCAAATTGACCCTGACATACATTCATGAGAGTCTAGAGTTTTTTTTTTTATGTGATATATTTTCCGTTTCTCTGACTTTCATTATGCACTGCAACCAAATTATCTCTTTCATGTTGTCATTTTAAAACAAAACTGCTTATTTAGAAGAAAATATTGTTTTGTTTCAGCTTTACCTAAAGCCACTCAATACATCATTACAGAAAAAGTGTCATTGTATCATATGAGTGCATGAGCTGCAGTAAATTAATAATTTTTTTGTGTGTGTGTATGTTTGTGTTGTTCTACATGAGCAGAGCCTGAAGAGCATCAGGTACCGAGAAGTGGCCGAGCAGAGAGAGAGACAGACAGTTAATCGTAGGCGTATAAGCCTCTTCCTGTGAACTATTTCTGCTTAACAGTGATGACCTGTACTTCCTTCCGCACATATTCTTCAGATCTGATCAACTGATATGAGAAATCATTCAAGTTGTGTGTTTAAATACTTGATGTTACAGTTACATCTGTGCTCGGTCTTGTATTCACAGAGTAAATCATTTTGATTGAGGCAGATGACAAGCTTCAGTTCTCTTTACAATACGGATATGCTGAAGATGAACATCTCCTGTCATCGTGTTCCCTGCTTTTCCAGCCAAAGAAACCAGTGACACGTCTTTACATGAAGAAAGATGCTATATTTGGAAGAATGTGTAAATCCATCACTAATATGAAGGTTGCAGAAGGCATTTTATCTTGGTACAGAGGGGAGATTCAACTTAGTATTTGTATGATTCAATACCCATTTGAAGCCCTAAATGTAAAAGGACAATAAAACATTGCAAAACTTCTTACCTTCTTGAATTCTATGAAAAACAAACAAACTAGCTGTTCACTCAAAGTGTAAGAAAACTTCCATTATTTAAAAATCATTGTCGATAATTAAAATCTTTTGAAGAAAAAAAAACATTCTCTCATATGTTTTTGAATTTCTGATACTTATATTATGATCAGATATATTCCTTTATAATTTATAACCTTGATTTTGCTTTCAAGGCTTTTGAAGTCCAGCGAGATGGACTGAGCACTACACAGTTGTTTTTCACTCTAGACTTCGGATACTATTAGGAAATCATTAAATATCTTTTAGCTCATTCTTTTTTAATGTTTAATGATTAGGCAAACTGAACTAGAGGTATAGAGACTAACTAGAACAATTTAGTTTAAGTTCTTGTGTCCCAGGGCAATGCTGGGAAAAGAGGTCGTGACCAGCTTGTCAAAGCGTTCACTATATCAGTGGAAATGTATTATCTGCAGTCTGGTGTGGAATTAAAATGCTGATTGATACTGTGGATCAGCTGCTTTCATTACTGGGATATCATGTTGCTTTGATCTTTGCATTAATGCACATGTGCAATCCAGTGTAATGATGACAACTGATAAAAAGTCAAAGTTTTTTTGTCCTATGCATGTTAAATGATTTGTCATATTCCTGAGGATGTGAGAGCATAGGCCACACTTGAATGAATTCTTTCTATTCAGTAAAGTATGAAATAAAGTTGTTTTCCTAGTGTAATGCATGGATGCTGTATTTATTGTGTGCTTCAAGCTGGAAATTGTAAATGATATTGACTTGTAAACAAGTATAGAGTGCATTTCTGCACCAATAAGCAAAGGTGTCCGTGCTTTGATTTTATTGAATCTATTATGAAATATATCAAATTCTGTACAATTAAATGACATGGTATGGGTTGCACAACTGATGTCAGATGTCTGATACAACTGCTTTGTTTGGCTGGGAAAACAGTCAGCAGTTTGTTCATGTGATAACAGAGGCTAAGAAGATTGCGTGTGGCTGTATGACTAACAGCCCATATTCTGTTTAGCTTCATTTGACACTTATTTGATATGCATTTGTTTTAGCCTTGTGACTCTGCCGGCCTCTTCCAGTCTGACAAATGCCAGGTTTAAGGTCAAAATACACTGCACAATTTTTAAAACCTGAACAGATTTTTAAACCCTATGCATCATACACTTACCAGCATGTGTAAAGGGTTTCAGAGGGAAACTGGGCAACACTAAACGACTGAGACTCAAACAGAAACATATGCCTCATTGCTGGAAATGGATGACAAATGAAAATAGTATGTGCAAAATATCAAACATGTTTACATCAAACTGGATATAACCATAGTCGAAGCTAAAAATCATGGTCTGTGCCCATAATATACTACACAATTTTCTGCTAAATCCAACTCGGTCAGATGGAGTTTTTTTTTTTTTTTTTTTTTTTTTTATATTATTTTTTGTTTGCGGCACCAGTTGTGTAATGTATTCCAACTTCTAGTTTTTGACTTTCATATCTAAACCATGAGCAGATACATTTAGAAAAACGTGATAAGGCTTGATAATATATAAGTATTTTTTTATTAATGTAAGTCATAATGTGCATAAAAATTTATTTAATTAGATCTAATCTGGGAGTAATTTTTGAGCCATGATATTCAAAGTCTTAATAAAATATTGGCTATAGCTTTGCAATCAATACAAAAGGATGTGGTGATACAATTGTAACCATATAAGTATATTCACACAAAGTCACTTCACTTTAGGTCACCCTCACCAACAGGCTCTCTCCTTATACACAAGCAGGTCCCCCATCGAAACCATGCGCCCCAAAAACTAAACAATCGACTCTCTCCACTTTAAGGTACCATGCTCAACACGACAGTACAAATTCTGGGTAAGTGGTTATTCTTGGTAGACAAGATCAGCATTTAGAGGCATGGCTCCATCTACTGGTTTTTATCAAGTCTTAGGTTATAGTTAGGGTGAATCAAGCCAAAGTGAAACATCAGTATGCGGAATGTCATTGCATTTCATAATTAATTTGCCCTGGTATATAGCATGTCTGGAGAATATAAAATGCAACAGTCATTACATGTAATTTTCTACGTGTTTTCGTTTGTCTGAACTCATAATAGATGTGATCAAGCTCCAAGCAATTTAGAAATTGAGTCCCTCTTAAAAATTACTCCGATTAGATCAAATCAATCTAGATTCAAACTTGCATTAGTAAAGATACTAAACCATGAGCCTTTGAAAAACTTTTATTGTACATTTTTCAAAAATATCAATGGATGATCAACTACAAGAAAAGTATATATTGTTGCAAAATTACATAAAGCTTCAGGTCAAAGGGGACATTGGCGTTGGTGTGAAGCAATGCAGAGACGCATATACAACCTGGCTAAAGCAGTCATCTCTCATGCAGGATAAAGTATCATCACCTCCACCTAACACATGCAGTGCAGACTGTTCAGCTGCTAATGTTCAGCCGGATGTGTGGTCATGATAGGGTCACAGTGTACTGCACACAGACATACTCATCACGCTTCAGAAGATCTGTATACTATAAACACAAGACGACAATTGTTAGTGTAATAGACATGCTTGGGGAAAGTTCAACATTTAGGAATTGGCTCTTTACAATTTATGAGCTGGAATTTGAATCAAAATGACAGAAGGAATTTACTCAATTGCAATTTTTAAAAATAGACAATAAAATATTATTAAAAACTATGTTCTGTTTAAGCCACTTCATATTGTTTAACTCTATCTGGTAAGTTAACTACTAACTATTCTGCTGGAAATGTAGATATGAGTATGAGTAGACTGAATCTCTCGGTCAAAACCAAAGGCTTGAGGGTTTTAAGGGATCTTCCACCATAACGAGTTTCGACAGATTTCGATTATACTGACATTTATTATAATGTGTGCATGTTATTAATAACTACTCTTACAGCCCTTATGCCACTCTTAGCACTATAGACTATATTTATGCTGTACATTTTTCTGTCATTCATTGGTCTGTGGATGAGATTTCTGTCTGGGACCTTTAAGCTGAAGCTGTTAGAAGATGAGGCAGAAGTGATATCTCTGATAGTTTAATCAAAGTTAATATAACAATGTATGCTTTCTCTGGTAAAATACTAAAATATCTATATATATTGAAATTATAAATTTCCTCGCTACATAAAACCTTGGCCCTTGTAACATTTCAAGGTCTTGCCATTTGCATGCACTTTTGGAAGAATAGGGCATTAACGTAGGACATTCAAGGATGGGAATGTACATGTGTGACGACAATGCAGCAGGGCAAAGGGGAGTGGGCGCCAGGAGAATTTGAAAAACAACTGAATCCGCGGGCGTGCGTTCCTTTGCTGTCTTGAGCTAACATGATAAGAGCGAGGGTAGGACAAGCCAGGATCATCCAAATGGAACTCGCAGGGAAAATGTACACAAGGACGGACTGTGAAAGCAGTATATCACAGGATTGAGAGGAGCTGACGAGAGAATCTAAGCCGCACCCTCCCAACCAGAGGAAGAATACCCAGCCCCATGGACTGAACCAGAGCTGCGATCAGGGGGCTCGTTCGAGTGTTCAAGAAGAAAGAAAAACTTGGGCAGTTCGCAAAAGCAGAATCAGGCTATCAGCTGGTAACAGCAACCAAAGAGAGGGAGAGAGGGTAGGGGAGGTGGGCATTTGATTGAAGCAGAGGAAAGTCGGGAAGAAGAACATGCAGCAGTGTGCGAAGGAGAGGGACGCGCCGCCGACAGGCAGATTCCCAGATGTTAGCGGTAAGGCAAAAACTGTATTAGATGGGTGAAAATCAATTAAGGTTCATTAATTTACACCATATCTGGTTCTGAGGGCGCAACTCTCTAACATAATCTTTTTGTGGGGGACAGGAAGAAAAAAGCGGTACCCTGAACAGAAACATTATATGATGGCTAGACAGAGAGAAGGGGGTACGGCGTTAGGTCACATCACGTAAGAGCCGTCATGATGCGTTGAGTAGTTGTGAAAGTTAAATATGAGTCAAACCTATTGGGAGCAGATTGATGTAATCTTCGGGTATGAGAGCAGGTGAGCGGAAAAGGTGGCAGAGGGGAAATCCATGCTGTGCACGGTCTGTTCATATTTATCTCCATGGGGTCTTTACTGATACTGGCTCGATTCATCAATCAATAGGTGCAGATTTCAGAGAGTCTGGGAATCCCTCGTCATGAGGAAGGCGGGAGGGACAGTCCCGCTCGGAACGGGCAAGAGAGGGACTTGGTTTGGGGGGCAGCCCCAAAGCTAGAGATACAGGGCGCAAACTATAGAAACACTGATACAGGAAACAGAAGGAGGGGAAATAAGAAAAGATGAGGAATGTTTAAAGGAGACAAGGCAAGGAACTGAACACCGTGCGGGGGGGATAAACGTTGTACTAAAGAAATTAAAGAGAATCAACTGTGCAAGAGAAAGCGAATAATAGCATCAAGGGAGGAGCCAGAACAAGTGAAGAAAGCCACAGCAGCAAGAGGGGAGGTGGGCGGAGACCAGCAATACATGCTATGAACTCACCTTGTGCATCAGTGCTCACATGCAGGATGAAAGCGAGGAACAACGTCGTCTTCCTCAAATATAGCCAATTCATCTTAAATATAAGCGAGGCACACAACAGCTGTTCACACAATATAAATGAATCTAGTCTAATCCTTATAGTCACCATTCAAATCACACAACTGAACATTGTGCTCTTCAGTCTTATAGTTGTGGTTTCTATTTCCTTTAGTAACATGCACTCAGTGTGCTCAGTGTGTGCTTTTGCACATGCAGTGAGCTTCACATATTTTGGACTGAATTGTCTTGGAATAAATTACATTTTACTATATATTCAAATAGAAATCATTTATTTTAAATGGTAATATTTCACAATATTACTGCTTTTGCTGTTTTGGATCAAATAAATGCAGGCTTAATGAACAGAAGAGAATTCTTTAAAAAAACATTACAATTCTTACGGTTCAAAATCTTTTGACTGGTAGTGTACTTGACGGGGGGGGGCCGTTAGTACATTTGAGATGGGTAGCGAGGCAAAGCAAATCGAACATGTACAGTATTTTCTGTTGTGAGTTCTTAGGAGACCTTAGGACATCGGTATTCTTGCCATTGTGTCCCAGCCTTGATTTATTTATACCTTTCTTTAAGAAGTTCCTTATTATTCGGGTGCACTGCATGAGCGACTGAGGCGCAAGTAATGGAGAGAGACGAGGAGTACATAATCCAAATGGGTTTAATCAACGCCAGGAACATTGAGAGCGGGCGGTCACCTATCACATAATGGACATGACAAACAATACCGGACGCTGGAGCACACACAGGAACCCCTATTTATACACACAGGAGGAGGGAATGACGAGACACACCTTGAGCAATGAACCATCAAGGGAAACCCTGGGACAAATTAACACATGGTGAATGGGGTCACAGTGTGGTAGCAAAACAACCACAAAACATCGGAACAGAGTCGGACCTAATGCCCCCTCCGGAAGGCTTTGTCCGTCACGCCATATAACATCCATGGGGAGGGGGGGCACTCTGAGGTCTCCAAGGGCTCCAGATCGTACCCATTCTGGTGCCATGTCGGAGCAGGGACTCGGGCTTCAGGCGGGGAGCAAGATTTGTAGGAGGCCAGCGGTAAGCAGCCTCCAGGGCCGCGGCCCCAGCCCCCGCCTTGGCATCTACGGCTGGAGCCTTACTACCCCCTTCGGGCTTGCCACATTAACTGCTCGGGAACGGCCGGCGGAGGGGTTCCGGATCAGGATCGGAGGCTCTCCAGACACCGGACGACCGCCTCCCTCCAGTCGAGGTTGGTGGTGTCTGGGAGCTCTGTGGGATGATGGAACGTTATCCCGCTTCCGTAACCAGTGGGCGGTTCGCGAGGATTTTCCCCCTTGAGGTAGCTGGTGAGGCTCACAAAAGTGGGCATCCATTATGACACAATACGTCTCTACGATCATGCATTTGCTGTCTTTCTAATGTTGGTCTTTAAAGAAAATTTATAATCACATCTTGATGGCTCCTCGACGGAGTTTTACGGATTGTGCTAAGTCTATTGCTCTCACAGGTGTTTCTCTACACACTACTGGTTGAATTGAGGATGCATAATCAATGGTCCCACGGGTCGCACGGAAGCAATGACGCCCCCCTGCCACTAACATAAGCCACACGTCTTAAAATAAGGTTGTTTTAAATAAGTTTCCTTCCAGCGATGCTATAGAAGACCATTTTGGGCCAAAAAGAATCATCAGTCCATTTCTGTTAAAAAAACAGCGCTTGTCTTACCTGTGGGTTGGTTTAATCTGAAGACTTGCTTTGCACGATAAGAACCTTTGTGAACAGATAAGGTGCTTCAGATGTTACAGGGGTCAGATGGAAGGTGGGCTATTTCAAGTTTTCCTTGCTCTTTGGAGTGTTATAAGCTCTTTGTGCATAAAGAAGATCTTTAAAGTTGTAAAGACTAAAGTCTCAATTCCAAAGAGATATTTATAAAAGTTAAGACTTGTCCACGCCCCCCTAAAACGGCTCGTTCTACACGCCCCCACATATCTATGTCACTATTTGGGAAGATTTGCATAACTCTGCCCAAATGTTCATCCTGCAATAAAAGAGGCATAACGTTGATGGGCGCTGTAGTAAGGTTTTTGCCGCCGCCATTCGTGAAAGGCGCTGTGTGCTTCCGTTGTGAAAGAGAAACTACTTTGTTTGGTCTTCCGAAAAAGGACAATAGGACGCTTCGTCATGCCTAGAGCTGATGCGTGCTGGTCACTGAGGAAATACATCAACTTCCCGCTGTCGATCGCCGGATCGGCTTTCAAAACGGACGAAGCGGAGTCCAGCCCGGGGCCATCACATGTGGTTGCCGCAAGCCCTCCGACGCTCCTTCGTCCCGAATCGTCAGGGCCACGCCTCTCAGCCCGCCTTGCCCCGCGATCACTCTAGGCCTCCACTTCTCCGCTCACTCTAGCCCCCGTGTGCTTCGTTGAGAAAGCGAAAATACTTTTTGTTCTTCCAAAAGAGGACACGAGTAGAAATCTGTGGTTAAGTTGTATTTACGACACTGTTCCGGAACAGTTCAACCCATATATTCAGATGTTTGCAGCACATTTTATGGAGGACTTTTCCTGATCCTGGTAGAGTAGACGCAACACAATGCCCGGCTGTCTGACGCTCAGTACTGTAAGTACTTTTTTATACTTAAAGGATTTTGTCTACTGCTTGATTCTAACCGCTAGTGGTTGGGCAGTGTAGATGTATCACTTGTTGTTTTGTATTTTCTCACAAATGCAGACATGGTGGTATGTTATCGCGGCCGATAAACCAACACGTAAAAGACAGGTTTATAGTCGGCTATAATCCCTGGAAGCGCCCCACTGGACTGCACAAATGCCTCCGTTTCTAAGGGTTTTAATATGTTTTTCCCCATCGCTCCGGCCCTACAGCATCATCACAGTATGGGAAGGGGCGTAACATTTCTGTCACACGATTGAGGTTTTCGGCCAATCACAATGCTTTGGATAGCTGGCCAATCAGAGCACACGTCGCTTTTCAGACGATGAGCTTTGTACAAATCTACACGTTTCAGAAAGGCGGGGCATAGAGGAGAAACAACAATGTACAGTATGTGGAAAATAATGTTGTTTTAACCTTAAACCGCATAAACACTTTCATTACACCAAATACACAAAACAAAGTTCTTTTTAGCAGCATCATATGACCACTTTAAAGGATCTTTATGGAACCGGTATAAAAAAGGTTCCTTCTAATGCACATGGAGCCTTTTATTTTGAAGCGTGCATACGCCAGCGCCCACAAGGACTCTCTATCAACGTAGAGTTCCCCATCATCAGCGTTTGTAAGCCTCAGGCAGTCTTCAAAGCCCAAGCTCCACCTTGGCTCGTTCGAATATCGGCTCACCTGGCTCGTCACTACCTTGACTCCCCCTGCCATCGGGTCCAACATCATTCCCTCACAGTCTGTGTGCGTAAAATAGATGGAATGGCATTACATAATTATTACAAAATAAATGTACTGCAATCTGTTAGATTACTGGAAAAAATGTGTAATTAATGTTTAACTGATTACAAAAGGGGTTCACATCGATATTGTCTCTCTCTCTCACACACACACACCAGCCTGGTCTCATGTTTATACGTAGGTCTTAATACGTAAAATTTACAAGCACAAAACGTACACTTTTGTATGTTTTTAGTCATGCTAAAACGTACAATTTAGACGTACGTATTTCAACGTTTAAAACGTACAAAACGCATTTTTATCATTTTATCAAGATCAGCGCTGTGCGATTTTTAGATCCCTTAACCTTCCCCCAAACCTAAACCTACCCATTTTTATAGCGAATATGCATTTTTATCATTTTATTAATACGCAATTTATATTTTTAGACCCCTTAACCTACCCCAAAAACCTTAACCTACCCATTTTATAGCAAATATAAAAAGATATAAAACGCAAATGACCGAAATAAGCAGGAAAATAAAACGTGATAACATTAGCTTAAAATATATTTATGTCCGACTAATTCTAAATCCACTCCTACCTATAAGCCTAAACATTTCTGTACAGTATAAGAAAAACGTGACAGACAGATAAATGCAATTACAATTATTTTTTTATTGCAAAAATGTCAAAAGCAGCACCAACTGTAATCCAAATGACGATGTGTTGCACCCGCAGTCCTCTCTGGCGGAATACAGTAGGTTTGTGTGATCCCGAGCAGAATTTAGGTTGTTAACCGCTGAAAATATTATCCAGATAATGGTCCCGATCCACTCGTGAACTCGTGAGCGCGCACCTACGAGCATCATTCAAACACACCTCCCAAAACACGGCAGTCGCAATCTGTGGACGAAGGCATGGCGCGAGCCAATGAGCGTTTGCGATTATCCTGCCTGTAAAGCCGTGTCGGTTGAAGCGGCAACTATTTTAATTTGTGTTAAGAACGCTCGTCAGCTGTGTGTCGGGCGTTGCTGCACTCTCGGTCGCTGGACTCTGCGGCTCGGGATGGAGAAGGCAAGCGGAGCGCCGAAAAAAGGCTGACGTCTGCACACTCGTCACTCGTCACTCATGGATTCGAAGATTTGTGATACAGCGCACTGAAATTGTTTCACTTCGAATTATGTTTTTTTTTTGTTTGCGTTTTTGTGCGTAGGGTAGAGTTCGATTGTCATCCAGCATGTCGAGAAAACGCCTTTCTGCGGCCATGCATCAAAGTAACATGACATGACAAGATAAAGGTTAAACGCTGGCAGAACATTTTTTTATTTTAAGTTTAAAGTGTGAAGTCGTGTTTTAACATTATTAGGGCTGCTATGCTCCAACGAGCTGGGACAGCAGAAATCACACAAAGTCGAATGTTATCATTTCAGAAGGAAGGAGTAAAAAGGTATAAGGCAGGGGAACAACAAGGGAATTCATATGTAACAACTAAACTATAATGGGACATGCCGGCGATGTGTCATATTGCTAAGGATACCATTTGTAGGGGGCATCTACAAACACGTCCGTTTTGTACGTGAGAGCTGAATAAGACGCAGATTGGACGGTTTCTAGAATCACAGTGTTTACGTAAAATAATACGTCTAGTAGCAGGAGGAACGTTGGGCACAACAACACACACCAACCAAAAAAGTGAGGTTAGGAGTTTTAGTCCCAAAGGGCAAGGATGCTCTAAAACATTTGTGCATGGCTCAAAAGGTGCTGCGTAAACCATCTGCGACCAAAACACATACAACTAAAACACACTAAAGGACGACATGGTATCCTCTGAACATGTGTTTGTGCCTGAGATTAGTACTCTTTGTTGCCCCTTCACATGGCAATTTCTGTAGCATCAACATTGATAAACACACCGACATATAATATAAAACATCACAACATACCCAGGCATAAGCAATATGCCATTTCCTCATGTGTTTAAGATGTAAAAATTTGAATGCACCCATATCGTTGTGCTTCAAATAAGTATTTATGACCAAAACTGCATTTGAAACAAAAGATCTACAAACTCTTACAGTCTTCCTCTTGGGGCTCTGTATCTAGGGAGAACTTCAAACTCTGCCAGTGATGTAGCATCTAAAATGGTCAACAAATTCCTAAGAACATTTTTTTCTCACACAGCAGACAACCTTAATTGTACAAAGCCCATGATATTTGGCCCTATGTTAACTCCCTGCACCAGTGATTAACTTTATTAACTGTCATTTAATCCATAAAACCAACAAAAAGTTAAAACAGATTTAATAAAATATCTATAAAACATTATCCGTACAGATTTGTCCACATCAAAAATACTTAATATATAAGTAAATATAATCACTTGTGTGCCACCCAATTTAACTTATGATCTATTACTGCACCAAGATACTTGTATGAGTTAACCTTCTCAGCTTCTTTACTAGCAATAACTAATTTGGCTGTGACATCAACAGTACTGTAAAAATCTATCTCCAGTCTTGGAAACATTCATTTTTAAGTTTTAGTGCATAACACTTAGACTAGTCTCCAGGATATGGATGTGTTGCATCAGACACATGTGATTAGTGGTGTGAGTGCCACTTATAGAAACCTCACTGAACTCACAGCAATGATTTTCCGTGATGTAATGAGGAAAGTAAACCATGTGATGATTTGTACTGTGCAATGTGAAAAACATGCATACATCTCCTTCTTCCTGTTAGAAAGAATAGATTAACAGTATTGTACGGTTGCACAAAACTGCCTCACTATTTAAGTTTGGAGACTTGAAAATGTTGTTTAACTGTGTCTGGTTATGCAGACAGAAAATCAGGAGACCCGGATAGATGCATACTCTGAAAACTCCTCCTGTGTCTGACGAGATGTGGCAGATGATGGTGTTGGTGCGAGGTGATGCAGAGATGCATATACAACCTGACTTGATCTGCTATCTTTCCTGTTAGACAAAGGATCATCACTACAGTCTGACAGGTGTGATGTAGACTGTCCGGGTTGTAATGTTAAATTGCATGTGTTGCTGTTACGAGAGTGCTGCTGTAGTTCTTCTGAGTTCTGGACACAGACAAATTCATCACGCTTCAGAACAATGGGGCTTGATGATGACAAGACAGTTGTTGCTGTATACTGCAGACAGAATAATCATTAATATAGTACTGTACATTTGGAAATGCAAAATCCAGAATTTAAGATTGAGCTTTTTTACAATTTAAGAGTTGGAATGAGAAGCAGAACGTGCCTAACCTCAATTTAAAGAAATTCAACAGTCAGACATCAAAATATAACAGAAAACGTCTTAGCTGTTTTATTTAAGGTGCCCAAGATGCTCTTGCTTAATTCTATTTTGGGTAAATTAGAGCATTCTGGGAAATTATGTGCTCTTGGACTAAGATGATAGTTAACTTAGTAAATAATTTAAAAATGTAAAAAATCTACAAACATTTCAAACACCATGGGCGGTTTCTTCATTAGGGCGATAGGGCGACACACCACCAAAGTGTGAAAGGGAGGGATAGTTACCAGGGGCGTAACAGCCATTTTAAAAGTGTGGGGGGACAGCTGTCAGGTGATGTGACCCTCAAAGGCAAACAAATTATGTACTCTCGTTCTAGAATAATTCTAATAGAATCACAATTGGAGGGTTACTCAAAATATCTAAAGTGGATAGATCAAGAAAGATAATATCACCCGCACAACAACGTTGCTTTAGGCAAAGGATACTGGTACGCTCGACGCGCGCAAACGACACGAAAAGACCGCATAACCCAATAATCAGTTATGTTCATCCAAAGCGACAAGTAGGAGAGCATTTAACACACAATGGGATCTGGCGTGACGTTACAAGGCTCTTATCGGGTTCTATTGTCTTTTGTCGTGTCGCATGATTGCATCGCTTGCATCGATGCTTGCGAGATGCTTACCCCGTTCAGTATCTTTAAATCATAACATGGAAATTTGATCACGTGATTGTGCTCGTGCCAGAGGGAGGACGGGGAACTAAAAAGTGGCCCTGGACGGGTTTGTGGCTCCCGAGCGGCTCACCTACATATAACCATAACACACAACAATCAAAATGCATCGAGTTTTGTTTTTTTATTATTGTAATTATTATAATTAACATTAATGAATGACTGGCATACTTTTTTACATTATAATTAGTCATTTCTGGTTTATATGACAAATAGTAAATAATTTAGAATAATTTTTACACATGAAGACTTGGAATGCAGTGCAGAATGTGCACTGGTTTAATTGTGCCTTTCTATTGATCCTTCAGAAATCATTCAGAGTTCTGATCATATGTGTATGCAGAATTTTTGGAACCAGTTTGAACTTTTGGAAATATTGAAATATTTGTGATCACCAGACCAGTTATGAACTGTGTTCTCAAAAAAATTTAAATATTTTGAGAAAGAGGTAAGAAAACCATTCATATCCTCCACTAAATCAGTCATCTTTAAACACTACCTTATGAAGTTACTCCTAGCGCAGTGAGCATGAGGATGTCTAGAATACGATTTGACAAGCAAATTGGGTACAGACTGATAGGATACACCGTTCAGTAAGGTCTGCTGTCTGGGCAGTGAGAAGCGGTTTAGATAAGAGGTGTAATAGTCCGTTGGGGGGTTGAAGCAAGGGGCTGCAACATCACTCTGAGAGGACTGGTCGGGATTATGTTGAGCTGCCTTCAGATCACCACATTCGACAAATTCAGAATGTTTTTATTTGCTTTTTTAATTTGTGTTTTGCTCTGTTTAATCATTCTGAATGGATCCGTATGTACAGTATTTATATGCAGTCAGGCAACTCTATGTGATCTTGTTTGATATTGCAGCTTGATGTAGTAACAGAAAATGATCTAAACAAACGTGACATTTATTTTTTCCTCAGTTTTTGCTGTTTCACTGTATACATAAAGTGTGAATTATGAAAATGAAAGCATGTTAAGTAATTTATCTTGAAAAAGTTGTGCAGAACATATAGCTTTGTGAGAATCATCCTCAAACTTAATCTTGAACTTGGTAAAATAATGACATTTATTTAGAATGCTTTAAGTATTAATATTTTACCTTTGTTATACTGGAATAAATCATACTGGGATGTGTTTGGACGTGGCGCCCTACCTAGAAAATTTTCCACCAGCCAAACACTAATTGTTTATGTCATTTGTATATCAATTTTAATGTGTTAAAATGTTATGGGTAATTTATACAAAAGTTAAAGTTAATCGAACTTCTTTCAATATAATTTTAATGCTACACATTCATAAATCATAAATCAAGGTACAATTCTGTGTCTTGCATACCTCAATTCAAGTTAAAAAACTGAATTATAATTTAAAAGGCATTCAGTTCAGTCTCGCATTAGTCTCACATTAACGGGTAGTGTAAAAATTAAAAATGTACAGTACATATATTTTACACTAATCAGTCATTTATAAAACATACCTGAACCCGCGATCTCTTTGTGTTCGAACCTGAGAATAATCAATAAAATGACAAATTTAGGGTCATGGTGAAATATAAATATCTCAAAATAATAGAAAATGACACAATGACTTACTTTTAAATGCATTAATACACAGGATTGAGATGAGCATTACTATAAGAACCAGAATCAGCACACCCAAACAGATGAAGAGATACGGCAGCCACCATGGATATGAACCAGAGCTGCTATCAGTGTTGTCTCTTTCTATTGTCACTAAGAAATGAAAAAAATTGTGGAATTTGCAAAAAGGAGAAGCAATGTTAAGCTGGAACAGCAACCAAATATATGTATATATGGTAGTTATTTTTTCATGAATTGAATCATATGAAATCTTTAAGAAGAACATGCATGTCAGTGTTTGATTAGATTGAATCTCCTCTTACATTCATATTCCAGGATGTTATCTGTAAAAGTTCAAAAACTGTATTAGAATGGTTTAAAAATCAATTTAAAGGTTCATATAATTACCATATCTTGTTCTGATGGCTTCAACCTTACATAATCTTTTTTGTTAACATGGAAAGAAAAAATCTTTACCTGAGACAGAAACATTTATATGATGGCTATACATAGAGAAGTGTGGTAACGTTAGTTCACATCTGTAAGAGCCTTCATGATGCTTTGATATATTTGTGAAAGTTAAATATGAAGTCAACATATTTGGATCAGATGATGAATAGTTCTGTGATGATGACATTTGATCTGCTCCAGATATTGAAATCCATTCTTTCATGCTTTCTTTAGTCCATGTCACATTGATTGTCTGTTCATCACAATATGTCAGATTGCAGGAGATCTTGAAAGGGTTGTTTATGAAGGCTTTATTGACAGTCCCTCTCTGAACTTTCAAGAGAGGACATTTGGGGGCATGACCTAAAATATATAACATTGCAGCAAATATATGAACACAATGGAAAACAGTTACAACATCATTAAAATGCTATGGAACTGATAATTTCTTTCTAGTGGGGATGCAAATAGTTTTCACTTTACCTTTTTCTGCATGCAGAGGTTGAAATAGCTCAACTGTAAAGAATTGAAAGGTACAAATAAAATACATTTTTGCAGTGATGTCTGCAAATTAAATTGAACTGGAAATCTAAACTAAAATGTGGTGTTAAACAATCCATTGTTATGAATCAGGGTATCTTCCGTCCAATCAATTTTTGTTTTAATATTGAAATCTGAAAAATGAAAAACGGCACATATTTCGTTTTTCAATTATTCAAACAAAACGAAAAATCAAGAATCCAGCTTAATTTTTCGTTTTTACATTCAGTGATAGAAAACGAATAAACAACTTGAATACATGTGGGCAGGAATGAAACGCCCCTCTCCGCTGATTGGTCAACCAAACATTACAACACAATAATAGTCCTAAAAAAAAACTTAATAATAGTCCTCCGCTTCTATTGATTCTTAACATGTTTATTTCTACTACATTTTATCTCTTCATCAAACAGCCAGATTAAGGAATGGCTTGACACAAAACGTAACGAGGCAGAGCCTTTGGTCCTTCAGGCGCACCGCCTGATCTATTATAGCTAACTATCAAAATCTGTCTGGAACAGCTGCGCGACGCACTGCAGCGCGGGGAGAATGTATTGTAGACCACTATTAATTTATGTGAACACAGGTAGTTTTAGACAATAAACTGAGTTTATTTAATTAATATTGAGCATTAGCCAGCTAACTGATGGCATACACAATTGTTATTTTCTCTGCCAACTAAACCCAAGTCACAGAACCGTTGTGTACCTGACTGACTCGCAGTAGGCGCTTAGAGTGGTGTATCATTCCTGAATGAATCAGAGTCTTTGAAAAACCCATTATAGACAACAATGCAATTACTAATTATTATAGACAGTTGGTTGATTTTATTCCTAAATGAATGAATTGAGCATTTTGAACCAATTGATTGAATAAAAGGATCCTTTATTAACACAATGACTTACAGCCACCTAGTGGCGATATTACTTTCATAATTCAAGTATTATTTAATTGTATTCATATTTCTATTAAAAATGTTGTATAAAACATTAATCTATTTTCATTATACATTTGTAAATGCACATACAGCCATCTTATCAGCATTAAACTGTAAATACATTTAAAAACATCTTCAGACCCAGGTTCTATATCACTGAATACTGATTTGGTATGGATACTGAACTGGTAACAGCCTATTGTCATATTATTCTAATTTATTTAAATGTAAGAATTTAACATTAAAAATGACATAAAAACGGTAAAAGGTAAAAAAATTAAGTTAAATAAATAAATAAATAAAAAACTGAAAATCAGTTGCCCTTTATGTGAAAGTTAATTTCTGATACTGCTGACACTGGCTTATTGTTCGAAGTGTTATTTCAGGGTTTGGATATGTTCTTGTAACTCAAACGAGTTCACCTTCTAATCATGACGTCAAATTCACATTTCACTAAAGTCAATCACTGAAACAAGCACTGTGAGGAACAAATAGTCCCATGCCAGTGGGATAATAACAGATGATTTCCTAAATTTGTATAAAGTGCTCTATGAATAAAACTCAAAATAGAAAAAAAATAGATGTGCTGTGAAGGTAAATTACACAAAGTCATTTATTTTCATATCTGTAATATTATTTAAGTTCCTCCTTTGTCTAAAATGCAGCGTATTGTCTAAAACAAAAGTTATGACTGTATGTTCACATAAATTGATAGTGGTCAATACATTCTCCCCGTGCTGCAGTGCGTCACGCAGCATTTCCACACATATTTTGATAGGTGGATAACAATAATAAAACAGGCATGCCTAGGGCCAAAAGGCTCTGCTTCAGTATGGTTTGTGTCAAGCCATTCATTAATCTGGCTGTTTGATGAAGAGATAAAATGTAGTAGAAATAAACATGTTAAGAATCAATAGAAGCGGAGGACTATTATTACGTTTTTTTTTAGGACTATTATTATGTTGTAATGTTTGGTTGACCAATTAGCAGAGAGGGGCGTTTCATTCCCGCCCACATGTAGAGATCGAATATTCAAGTTGTTTATCGTTTTCTATCCCTGAATGTAAAAACGAAAAATTAAGCCGGATTCTTGATTTTTCGTTTTGTTTGAATAATTGAAACCCGTTTTTCATTTTTTCAGATTTCAATATTAAAACAAAAATTGATTGGACGGAAGATACCCTGATTGTTATGTCACCTAAAATGCCCTTTGGTTCTGTAAAATTTAATTGAATTTATTATGATTGCCGTTCCACTTGCACTTTTTAACTGAATAACACCTTCTGCATGCCCACATTTTGTTTAACTTTTACTAAGAAAAATTCAATTGAATGGTGTTTACACCAAAACTAGTCCGTGAAAATCACAGCATCAGTTGATTTTGTCTTGAACATCATACAAACATGCTATGAACTCACCTTGTGTATCAGTGCTCACATGCAGGATGAAAACTACCAACATGTAAAGGATCAAAGCCGACTTTCTCAGGTATGCTGAATCCATCTTAAATACAAGCCAAGTTCGTCACAGATGGTCTCAAAATATAAATTAATTCAGTCTAATCCTTACAAGTCACCATCCAAATCACTCGAACGAACACACAATTTTTGTCACTCTCTCATTGTGCTCTTCAATCAAGTTCATTCTTATACTTGTGGTTTCCATTTCCTTTACCTACGCAGCATGCACTCATCCTGCTCCGTGTGCTTTTGCACATGTATTGAGCTTCATATGTTTTTGGACAGGAGAGTTTTGTTCTGTGGTTTTGTATTTTTGCATACTTATGCAGTTGTTACACCTTTCTAGAGCACAAATATCATTTGTTGTTCATTCAATGCAAGAGAAAAAATCTCACACACCCACATTATGTCAAAATAATAGCATAAATTGCTATTGTTGAATTTAATAAATAAGACCCAAAGCCTCAATTCAATTCTGGCCTAGTTAAAGGTGGAAACCCTCATTAGATTTTTTTATGGTTTCTGTCAGAATTTACAATGCTATTCAGCATAACACCATGCAACCACAAGCATGTGACTGGAAGAGCACATTACGTTTTAAAGTGCACTGACAGTTTTAAAGTGTCTCCTGTGTCATGTACTGTAACTCCGGTTCCTCCGGTTTCAGAGGCTCGACGGCGGGATCCTGGCCTGCCGGAACCACCACGGCCCCACAGTTTTACAGTGTAGTTAGTTAGATCTATGCTTTGGGATCCCCCCCCCACTGCAACGTTACAGGCACATTACGGTCTCAGTTGTGAAACTGAAGTCTTTTGCATGTTGTTCTGTGTAAAACATCTAAAAAAAATTCCCTAAGTGTATGCTAATATAATTACTTTCCATTACTACATTTCAGGGTTCCAGCTTCTTTTGTTATCTGCACAGTGCACATGTATTTACTGACTAATTGATTAAAACGTGTGTTTTTATTACCATCATCTATTAGACAATGTGTTAAGCATGGTACCCATTTTTAAAGAAATACAGAAAAAAGACAAACATTTTTCAGTAACTCAAAATAGTAAATTATAAACTCAGATTTGTTTTAAATACTATAACAATTTGTGAATTTATGGTGAAGGTGAGCTCCATCTTTGTCTATTTATGGCAGGACAGTTTTTTCTTCAGTGCAAGAAGTGGCAAACACTTGTGTCTGCAGTTGAAAAGGAGCAGATTCCAGGAATGGCTCAAAGGTTCATGTCTGTTCAAGTCTTTATATTAAAATCAGTGTGCTCAAATCATGTACCTTCAAACTTCATTGTTTATATTTTGATTAGGCTATATTGTGCACTATATTGTAAATATACAGTATATTGTAGGCCCATTATGGTCTTTGTTTCTCTCAGGTGTGAATCACACCTATATTTATGTCCATAGACACTTCCTCACATATGGCCTTTCTAAGAAAAAAAAAAAGAAGTATCTCACAAAAGTTACTTCAATATATTGTTTTGTCAGAATGAGTGGGCAGGATGATTTTCACATAATTTTATAACAAAAATTCCAGTATTCAAGTGTTGTGGACATTTGTAAAGTATGTGGTTTCTAGCCTTAGTTCAGTGACGTTTTTAATCACACATTAACTTCATTTTCTCAAAAATACAAGTAAGTACACATTTTACATTATTATTTTACATTGTTTTATATATTTTACATATTGTAGCACAGTTTGTGCTGAATTACACTATAGTCATACTATAAGCATCTGTAGGAAAAAAAACACAAATGTCAAGCATGTAAAAACTTTTCCAAGGGCCAAAAACCCCCTCAGTTGACCACTGGTTGTCGTTCCATGCATCACTTCTGGTATGTACTAACCACTGCATACCAGGAAAACCTCACAATTGCCTTTTTGGAGATGCTCTGACCCAATCATCTGTTGACTCTTGTCAGAGTCACTCAGGTCTTTTTGCTTGTTCATTTTTCCTGCTTTCAACACAAGATATTAAATAACTGACTGTTCACTTGCTGCCCAATATATCCCACCCCCTGACAGGGGGCCATTGTAACAATATATACAATTTTATTCACTTCACAGTGGTTTTATTTGTGGCTGATCGGTGTAAATCATAAATAACGATAAATTCAAATGTGAGAACACTGTCTACTCTAACTTGTAGCTTTGAAGTTTGTTCTTTATCTGTGACATTGATTTATATTATTTTAGTTACACATCTAAAGAAAGAAAGAAAGAAAGAAAATTAAAAATGTAATGTGCTCTCCAGGGGTGTGACAAGAATGAAAGTATAGGCTATTATAATAACAATAATACTATTTATATCAAAATAATCAATTACATTTACATATTACTTTTCTCCAGACTCAAATCGCTCTTTAATTTGAAATCTCCTCCACCACCACCAGTGTGCAGCATCCGTCTGTTATCTGGGGATGCGACGGCAGCTATAGTGTGCCAGAATGCCCTCCACACACCAGCTTATATATTGGTGGAGAGGAGACAGAGTGATGAAGCTATTATTAGACGATGTGAGCATAAGAGACCATGATGGTCAAAGGCCAAAGGGCAAATTGGAGACTGGACCAATGAATCCTCTCCAAAAATGATATATATACAGTATAGTACAACATAAGAGCAACACTGCAGCACAAAAACACTGCTCACTGAGGGAATAAATGTATAGCTACTGTGGGAAATGGAAACAACAGAAAACAGAGGAGTACTTTGAGTATATCGAAAGTCCCAGTAGTTTATCATCAAATTAGCCTTCTTTAAAATAATAATTTCTGTTTGTTTATACTGAAAGACGTTCTGTTTAAAGCTGAATTTAGAACAGTGTTAGCATAGGCCAGGTGTGGCGAACGGCGGTCCTGGAGAGCCGCAGCCCTGCAGAGTTCAGCTCAACCCTAATCAAACACACCTGAACAAGATAATCAAGTATGATACGGGTACTCGGAAGCCACCGGCAGGGAGTTTTAATTAGGGTTGGAGCTGAACTCTGCAGGGCTGTGGCTCTCCAGGACCGGAGTTCGCCACCCCTGGCATAGGTGGAGGGTGAACCAACTCAGGGTAAGGCTAAAAGCAGCCAAATGTATTAAATGTAACATCATAAACCCGTCTTTTTAGGCAAGAACCAGACATGGGTGTCATGTAGGCTAAAACAATGTTTAATGGGACTGAATTTGTATTTAACGGGATTACAACGCTAGAAATTGATAAATATAACGTTTCCTTTCCACGGTTATTCAAACAGCGAATAAATTATATATAGAAAGTGACATTATCACTAACATTGATCTATCACGAGTTTAAGCACTCTCAAAAAAAAAAAAAACTATCATTATAATCACTGAAGTTGTATACACTGTGAAATGAATCTCTTACATACATTGTACTTAAATCTGCGCTTTGTTGTTTATGATGAGAGAATTTGCAAGAGTCCAGAATTCAGTCAGCGAACGCGCGCGCACTCAAAACTGATGTGTTTGAGCGATGACTCGTCTGAACGCTTCTGATTGGCCATTGCATTCCTAAGTTCAACACATATGTGTGTGATTGGTTAAAATGCGCAAAACTGGAAAAACGCCTAAAATGAAATACGGTGCAACATGAGCAGATTTTAATTTAATGCCGCAATCGACACTATTCATATTCACTTGATTAGAAACAGACAGTGGTGCAGTTGCCTTTTTGTTAAGACTTGCCCAGCCTTACACACAGGCCTATGCACAGTGAAGCCTACTTATAGTTTTGCACCGGCTCTGATGAGCGGAAACGTGGAGGAGGTTTCGGTTTACTTGATTCTGAGTTCTCAATTTCTTTCTCTCTACGCGGCGCCTGTGAATGTGTTTAATTTATCCGAGAGGCTCCAATGGCGTGTTTACTCTAAGCATCTCCCAGCAAACATTTGGACGTTTAATGACCGTCTAAATGTGTCATCATCTGGATGTTTATAATGTGTTGCTGCATAATTTAAGTATAAGCCTGCATATAAAATAATCACACACCCAATGAGCAACATCGTGAAAGGCACATCTGAACTTGACAAATGTTCTAAAAAGGTCCAAAATCGGTCCAGTCAGACCTGAACCTCTATAAAACGTTTTAATCACGTGTATCAAAACAATTTGTGGACTAAAGTAAAAAAGAGCGTGTTCTAATTTAAGCACAACATATTTTATTGTGAATACTACATTTTTAAAAAATGTATTCCATTTGTTAAACAGCTACAATTCAAACAAGAAAATAAAAATAGTAGAATGTGGTTAAGTCTGTGGCAATGGCATTTTCTCTAACATTTTTACATTAATGTTAAGCAGCCATTAATCAAACAAGAAAATAACAAAAGTACAGGAGCACATGAATACATAGCAGGGGGATCTCGAGAAATTAGAATGGTCGTGGAAAAGTTCATTTTTTTCTTCATTAAATCAATTGTGAAACTGTGTATTAGATCAACTTCAGATGCACACAGACTGAAGTCTTTGGTCTTTGGTCTTTTAATTGTGATGATTTTGGCTGATATTTAACAAAAACCCACCAATTCACTGTCTCATCAAATTAGAATACTTCATAAGACCAAGAAAAAAAACATTTTTAGGGAATTGTTGGCCTTTTGGAAAGTATGCTCATTTACTGTACATGTACTCAATACACGGTAGGGGCTCCTTTTGCTTTAATTAATTCGACGTGGCATGGAGGTGATCAGTGTGTGGCACTGCTGAGGTGGTATGGAAGGCCAGGTTTCTTTGACAGTGGACTTCAGCTCATCTGCATTTTTTTTCTCATTTTCCTCTTGACAATACCCCCATAGATTCTCTATGGTGTTCAGGTCAGGCAAGTTTGCAGGCCAGTCAAGCACACCAACACCATGGTCATTTAACCAACTTTTGGTGCTTTTGGCAGTGTGTGCAGGTGCTAAGTCCTGCTGGAAAATGAAATCAGCTTCTCCATAAAGCTTGTCAGCAGAAGGACGCATGAAGTGCTCTAAAATTTCCTGGTAGATGGCTGGGTTGACTGTGGACTTCAGAAAACACAGTGCGACCACACCAGAGTACATGGCAGCCCAAATATCACAGACTGTGGAAACTTCACACTGGACCTCAAGCAACATGGTTTCTGTGCCTCTCCACTCTTCCTCCAGATTCTGGGACCTTGATTTCCAAATGAAAGGCAAAATTTACTTTCATCTGAAAAGAGGACTTTGGTTCACTGTGTTTTCTGAAGTCCACAGTCAAAGCAGCCATCAACCAGGAAATTTTAGAGCACTTCCTGCTTCCTTCTGCTGACAAGCTTTATAATGCTGATTTCATTTTCCAGCAGGAAAATTTGCCCACACTGCCAAAAGCACCAAAAGCGGTCCATGCCTGTGTTACTGAGCTTGTGGCAGCAAAATCACCGACCTGAACCCATCGAGTTCTATGGGGTATTGCAAGAGCGAAGACTGAGAGGAACAAAGAACCCAAACAGGCAGATGACCTAAAGGCTGCTATCAAAGCAACTGCGGCGCCTTACATTACCTGAGCAGTGGACACAAACTTGAGGTCGCCTGTCCATGCCACGCCGAATTGGAGGCAGTAATTAAAGCAAAAGGAGCACCTACCAAGTACTGAGTACATGTACAGTAAAAGAACATACTTTTCAGAAGGCCAACAATTCGCTAAAAAATGTCTTTTTGATGTCTTATGAAGGATTCTATTTGTCGTGGGAGATCGTGAATTGGTGGGTTTTTGTAACTGTGAGCCATAATCATCACAATTAAAAGAACCAAAGTTTTTAACTACTTCAGTCTGTGTGCATTGATTTTATTTAATACATGAGTTTCACAATTTGAGTTAAATTACTAAAATAAATGAACTTTTCCACGACATTCTAATTTATTGAGATGCACCTGTATGTAATTATTTTTAGTCTTTCAAAAATAAATGAAAAATTCAAAATGTTTACTCTCATTTTCAGGAGTGAGATTCATGTGTTCCACGACATTGATGCATGGAGTCAGAGCTGTAGCAGTACTCTTTTTTTTTCCCTAGCAGTCTTGCATTATTGTTAAACAGTCATAAATCAAACAAGTAAACAACAAAAATACTGGATAATGGTTAACACATGTGTAATTGTTTTTAGAGTTTGTGAACGTTGTTTATGGCTAATTTTTTATATCCACAAGCCCCAGCACGTCCTGGAGCGTGCTTCAGCTGTTCTGGCATTGCTGCATCTATGTCTGAGTCTGTATCATTTGGGCTTCACCTCTTCACAGCTGCTGAGGAAAGAGAATATGAATTTTATTTATATAATTATAATAAAATCAACAATAACATGCACCTGCTTATTTTGAAAATGTCTTTAAGGTCCTACAACTAAATTTAAAATACAATGGAACAAGATTTTGCATCCGTTTAATAAATGAAGCATTAGAAAAAGGTAATCAACATGTATTACATGCTCACACCAAATGTTGATTTAATTTAGTTAATAGACGTTAATTGATAAAGAAAATCTATTTATGGCATTATTTTTGACAGCATTCTCATTTTACAGAATTTTTACACAAGTGCCTGTAGCTTTGCAGGTAGGTTTCTTGAAACATCTTGGAGACGTGTGTGTCTCAGTTGTTCTGTTCTTCACGTCATTCCAGACAGCTGGTGATGATCAGTCAATTCACAGCCGGCTATGGACACGATTCTGTGAAAAAGAAAAAAGGGGGTGGCAAATTACTCAGGATTACTCCACCTCAGAAAAATTTCCACACAAGGTCAATATTACAATTAACAGTAATGTGCAGCGTGGCGAATGTATGCTATGTTAAAACATACACTTTCACAACCACTCATCTATCATGTAACACACAGTTTTTGTGACAAGTATTGACTGTCAATCATGGCTTACACTGAAATTATGTTTATTATGGCGTAGCCATCATTTCAGAAGTGAAGGGGACAGAAATGTAAAATGTAATAATACCTTTTTTTTCTTTTGTTCTAACAGGTTTTATTTATTTTTTAATTTATTGGCTAAGAAATCAAATACACTGCTGGACAATTACAAATAATTTGTATTCTGTAATATTTTTCCCTATATTTTCCTACTGTCAATTTTATGATTTGTTCATATACCACAACCCATTTTTATCACAGAATAAGTTAGACAATATAATTAATAGTTTCTATAGCCTACTGTAATAAATGCTTATGTCAGTTAGCACTGCATTATTCAGATACTTTGTTTATTACCTGGAGATGACTTAAAAAACACAAATAAACCATATATTGTCGGAATCGTATGTTTCACGATTTTTTTTTTATTCACAATAGCGGGATGCCTTTGCGCAAATTAGGGATTCCTGCTGGCTGTCAAGTACTTCTATGAGTCGTTTTGGACTTTCTGCTGGAGAGTGCCCTCAGGCTTCGAGTATGAAGGAAACATACACTGCATGGTCACCTTCCTCGTTTTGGATACGAATAAAATGCAAGGTTCAGCAATCGACTATCATTTCTCTTTGGGGGGGGGGGGTACAATGCTGTTTCTTGCATTCAGAGTTGTTTACACTGTTAAAAAGTTGGATTCTCATGCTAAACATGGCAAAAGTTTCAAAAAACAATTTGGACGTATGACGGAGTATTTCTGTGCAAAAAATCTTACTTCAGGGTTCGTACAAGTTTTGGAGAGTTTTTTCCGATCGTGGCTCTTCATGATGTAGACGAGGGTGGAACTCCTTATATGGGCATTTCTCCCGGAAGAGCGCGCCCGCGCACACATCGACCAGAGCGAGAACAAGAGCAGCCCATCAACATGCTTCAATCGCGCAGCGCTGCGCGAGACTCAGCTAGGATTGAAGAATGTCTCCAAAAGAAGGGTGTTTTTGGTTACGGGAAAGAGAACTTGTTCAGCTTCCGCAAAGACCAGGTTATGTAAGCAGTGGATACAGTTTGTTTTTCTGGGGCAGCAACTTTGTTTCACAAGTGTGTTTGTTGACGAACGTTTTTTATAACAGCGCCATAGTCCCGAGCGATATTTGCACATGGGTTGATACTGAAAGATGGAGCGAGGTTCCCGCTATAAAAAGATTCGGTCAATGATCTGGACGCGCGGTAAGTGAACGGCATCAATGGTAGTTGTGTTGGTAGTCGGAGCTCAACAGTGCTCTCACTCTTTAGTCACCCACGACGCGCCTCCGGAGCTCGGTGTTCTGAAGAGAATCGTAAAGATGTAATTCTTTCTTTTATAAATATGATAAAACTGAAGACTTTATGGAGATATGAATGATGCAGTACTACTCTATAGGTACTCAAGATTAACATGAGATTGGGTGAAACTGTGTGTGTTATGGCCCCTTTAATTAATTCCCGCCCATGATACCATTGATTTCAGCTGCAGGCTTGATTTCTTTTACCCTGCTGTTCGCGCGCCACTACACTAGGTGGCGGCACTCGCTCCCTCCGCGTTCTTCTCAGTTTTTTTTTTTTGCTCTCTCAGTAGAAGAAAAACAACCTAACCAACATGAACGGGTCACCGCACCCCGCACATGTATTGTTTGTATCGGGGCAGAACCAATAGAGCGTTAAATAAAATGTAAAAAGATCTGAAAAAGAAAGGTAGATCATTAAGGAGGAGTAAGAAACAGATGGGTGTTGAATCAGTTAATTGTCAAGCCTTGAGAAGAGAGCATGCAGAACTAAGGTAAACTATATGGTGCTATTGTTAAATCATTAGGAAATAGATACCCAGGAGAACAGTTCGAATTGTTTGTGTTTTATATATATATATATATGTATATGTGTATATTGATTATTAGTGCTCCACACTCCAGTCCAGTTGGTGGCGGTAAATGCACCAGAAGTTGGTTTGCCATCCGCCATAAAACGTTATTAGAAGAAGAAGAAGAAAACCTCTTTCTTTTTTCAAAATGGCCGAATACTTGGCGTCTATTTTCGGTACAGAAAAAGACAAGTAAGTAATTGAAATTTTCTCGAAATATTGTGTGCATTCGATTATTCTCAGCAATCGTATGGATTTTTACAAAGCGGTGATAACGGGTAGAATTTAAGGTTATTAGTATTTTCAATCTCACGCCTCGCGTGGTCATCACTGTTAAACTCGCGTCTAGTAAAACGACAATAATGCTGCTAAATATTTGCATGCCACCGCAGAGCTATCATATACTGTATAGTTATTATATTATATGCATATTTTTATTTTGTATCGTTAGCCTCAGCTTCGCCGTGGCTCCATTGGGTTTCATTCATTGTGTTTTTTGTTGATCGATCGCATTTATAAGGTTCACTACAAGCGCTTCGTTTTTATATTTCGTTTTTTTTTTTTTAGATAATTACGTTTGATTTACCGTTATTTTGCATTTTAATATCGTGGAAAGAAAAGGTCGTGTGACTGAAATCCCAAAACAAATAAGCATGTGGTGTGTGTGTGTGGTGTCGTGTGTGACCTGTGTGTAACAGTCAGAGCAAGTGTTTGTATTTTGGAACTCTTGTTTTCAACAGGGTCAACTGCTCTTTCTACTTTAAAATTGGAGCGTGTCGCCATGGAGACCGATGCTCGCGACTCCATAACAAGCCCAGTTTCAAGTCAGGTAACAGTGCGTCCTCTAATGAAACTACATGCGTTATCTTTCTGTTGGATTTGAATTGTAATTCGCATTGGATTGGTTGATTTCGACCATGCTCTGTGGACTTTACCGGAACCAGAAAAACACGCCCAGTTGCGGATGGCATAAGTACGTCTCACAGAAAGAAAAGAGCGTCCAGGAGGTTTACTGCAGTCGTTATTGTGACGGCTGTATGTGTCTGCTTCTTTGATCAGATTTTCAGTGAGGGGAGAATGCAGGAACTATGATGAGTTCTTGAGCTAGGTGGATATTTGGAAAGTTGATGGTGAGGATGACGGGTATGCCTTAAACAACTCAGTTGATTATGATTTCAGCACATTACAGAGCTCCCCACAAATCAGAGAAAACACTAGGGCCTTTCGCACCACGGGAACATTTTCATTGTACCAGAACTAATTGTGGAACTACCAACTTTTCGGCATGTTCGCACCGCCGGAACTGTGCGCGATTTTAGTACCGGACTGCCTTTTTCGTGAACCAAATTAGCTCCTACTCCGGAGTTGGGTCTAACCAGCACAACTGGTACTATTCGTGACGTAAGTAGACATTGATTGGCTAAACGCGTATGAAAACGCCCTCACCCACTATGATTTAAAATGCTGTGTAAACATATTGTAAACATTGTCAACTTATTTCGCAAGTTTGGAGAACAGTGATAGATGGACGGACTCTGATGTGCAGGCACTTGTAGCAAATGTAGCTCTGCCAGTTGTCTTTGGAGATTCTTAGTCCTCCTTTCCGTACTTTCAATCGCTTTACGTATACGTCGAATTTCCATGTCCATTATTGTGAAACCCAACCAAACACAGCTCCGATCACAGCGTCCTACATCCTCCTGTTGTTAATGTTGTTCTCCTTTGTTTCTGTTGTTGAACGCCGCGCACAAATGACGACGCTGTCGACCGGCTTACGTCACTTCTTAGTACACACTCTCGGTGTGAAGCAGCACTACTGTTTTCAACATCGATAATAACGATAAGAAATGTTTCCTGAGCAGCAAATCAGCATATTAGAATGATTTCTGAAGGATCTGGACCCTGAAGGACTGGAGTTCCTGATGCTGAAAATTCAGCTTCAAAATTAAATTGCATTTGAAAATATATTCAAATAGAAGTGTTGTTTTAAATTGTAACACTTCACAATATTTACTGTATGTTTTAACAAATGAAATGCAGCCTTAGTGAGCCTTCCTTCAAAAACATTGAAATATCTAACTATCTCCACACTTTTGAATGGAGGGTGTATGCCTTGTGACACAATTGATTTCAGAGTAATGGTGCAGCTGCATGATACAGTTTGGCCCTGTTTGTTACATCAGTTGTGTTTAGGCTAAAAAGAAAAAAAAAAAAAAATTGCAGATTTTATGCTCCAATATCACTTTAAATTATTTGTTTACAGGAAGTCTTCACTGAAATGGAAGAGAAATATGGAGAGGTTGAGGAGATGAATGTGTGTGATAATTTAGGAGATCACTTGGTGGGAAATGTCTATGTGAAGGTGAGAGAATTTGCAGTGTGTTTACGTTGTAGTCATTTATTTTAATTTACTGCTTAAAACTGATTGTCATTGTTGAACTTGTAATAAAGTTAGAATTTCAAACTCGGAATTTAACAGTTCAACGTATCTCTAAATTTTTACTGTCGTCTTATTGCTAGCGTTACCAAGATGATACCCAGATGATGTTTTCATTATTATGAAAATGAATTTGTATGTTTGTGTGTGTAGTTCCGCCGTGAGGAAGATGCAGAGAAAGCGGTGATTAACTTGAATAACCGCTGGTTTAATGGCCAGCCCATCCATGCTGAGCTCTCGCCTGTCACTGATTTCAGAGAGGCCTGTTGTCGACAGTATGAAATGGGGTAAGGGACTGAATAAGCATCAGAGAGTGCTGCACATCTTCCCTTCTACAGGAACGCACAACAACGCCGTGCACTCTAATGCTGCATTCCCACAGATAAATGTTTCCTTCCCAAATTGTTGTTTACTGATACCTGGTGCCTAAACCTGAGTCAACTGTTCAACTGTCCCATTGCACAGGATTTGTTGATTCAGGTGAAGGTGTTTTCTTAAACTGCTTTCACTGGCTTCACTGTGACTGATTGCAGTACTTGTGTGTTCCTGCAGAGAGTGCACTCGAGGAGGCTTCTGCAACTTCATGCACCTGAAGCCAATCTCAAGGGAACTCCGAAGAGATCTGTATGGTCGCAGGAGGAAGAGGTCTGTCTGATTTAAAACTCCTCAAAAGAATAAAGATTGTTACAGAACACTTGAGCAGATCTTGCAATTCTCACATCGCTGTCACTAGGCCTCTATAAGATCTTGATTATTATTATTATTATCTGTTATAAAGATAAGAGATCCTTATTATAACAGCATACTAAATTTGTGCAAATGGTTAGCCTTACACACATTTTTGCAGTTTCTTTTGTGAAACAAGTGACAGCATCATTTATATACACTACCCATCAAAGGTTTGGGGTTGGTGTTGTAGAATTTAGTGTAAATGTTTATGCCTAAAATATCTTCTGCTCCCAAGCCTGCATTAAAATAAAAAAGTTCAATACCATGAAATAAAGGGTGAATGTGAAATAGTATAATATGTTTCATTTGATATATTTTAAATGTAGTTATTCCTGTGATGCCAAAGCCTGAATTTTCAGCATCACTTACTCCGTCTTCCCGTGTCACGGGTCCCTTTACAGAAAATCATTCTTGTAAATGTGAGGTCAAGAAACACTTCTGATATCTTTAATATTTGTGGAAACTGTGACGTTGTTTGTTCACGACGTTTAGATGAATAGAAAGTGCAGATTAACTGAATTTATTTGAAACATAAATGTCCTTGTTGTCGCTTTTGATCAGTTTACTTGATGAATAATTTTTTTCCTTAAAAAAAAAACGAAGCTTACTCACTCCAAACTTTTCAAAGGTACTGTATAATGGACTGGTTTTGGACTCGTTAGTAAATTTATTCTCTCTCCTACGCAGGCATCGCTCCCGTTCACGTTCCCGTGAACGCCGCTCTCGCTCTAGAGAACGCAATAGAGGAGGTGGAAGAGAACGAGAGAGACGGAGGTCAAGAGATAGAGAACGCTCTGGACGCTTTTAAATTAAATGTCCTTCTTTCTTGAAACCAACATTCAAACCCCAAGTCCTGCCCTTGTCTCTCCTGATGAAATGTGATAAATGTTCAATTTATTTCCTCCCTGACTTCTTTGTCCTGACCTTTTTATGCGAGATTTGTTTGCTTTTCAATAAAGATACCTTAATCCATTTACTGCCTTTCAGTAGTTACATTATTCTCATATTCTATTACATGCTGTTCTTTTACATTGTTTCCACATGCATCTTCTAACAATGAAAGTTTCTGGATTTTCTGACCTAGCGATTTAATGTTTTTCATTTTGCAGAAAGGATCATACTGTTCTCAAATTCGCTGTAATCCCTACAGGTGACTAAACATTTTGCTAAAGCTATTTTAATGTCGGGGAAGGGCAATATCCACCTAACATATCAGGTCACACAACAAATGGCCTGGTTAATTAAGGACCGTTTGTAACAGAACTGTGTTTTGTTGATTATACCCAATAACTAACATGTCAGTGATTTGGTAACTTGGGCCTTAAGGACTATAGTTAAGTACTAGGCTTTTTAAATGTAATCTTTCTCAGGAGGTGTAATGAAACCCCTATTTTAATACAAAGCACTGTGGAATACTTGACTCGGATTAGCCAGTCACGAGATCGAGCAGTAAACATCTTTGAGTCATGACACTAAACTGTGTTTGATGGTTTCCATTCAACGCATCAGTTCCACCCGGTTTCATAACTTATCATTTGAACAATCTCACGACTCAAAACGATTATTTCTAACTTGGTCAACGAACATTAGCATATTATGTCAAATGTAACTGATAGAAATAAGTACAGCTAAAAAGTAATCCAAGATGTGCATTAAAATACGCGTATCTTTTACTCATTGCCTTGTAATAACGACAAACTATTGCTATGTATATATTACCGGCATTGTTGAAATGATCTTATCTGTAAATCTAATTTAATTGCTGTCTTATGAACAAGTTAACCTTCTACAATTAGTTTCTCATCCAGCTCTGTCTCCGACCAGTTTGTTCTTGCGAGCGTTGTTTTCGATTTCTTGTACAGAGGACTCCTGAGCTTCTAGTAAATCATCAAAGGTTTTATGCTCCCCATAAAATTAATACTGTGTTCCGAAGCTATATTTATCACAATCATAAGCGGTGTAGTGCCCCTGGCCCTGAGTGATCACTCCCTAGCGCTCCTAGCAGAGCAGAACAGCGCTTTCTCTGGACGAGGGCACGACTAAAAGTCGACATTCTATTGGTTAAGAGAACAGAACAGACGCCCCCGCCGTAGCCAATCAGCCCTCGAGCCCAACAAGGTATGCTGACACCTGATTGGACGCCAGCGTGACTCTTTAACGCATGCGAGCAGCTGGAAAGCCGATTTCTTTTAACATACGGATAGGTCGTCTGAGTAATCGGACCTCACCAGCTCCTTAGTTCCTCTTGTTTCTGATAGTCAGGTGAGTAAAAGCTGTCCTTCGTATTTTAATCGCGAAACCCTTAAGAAAACCGTTTTATTAATAACAACAAAGACACGCTAAGAGCATCCATCTGCCACACTAATACACCCCGATGTTCGTAGATGAGGAACACATCTTAACCGCTTGTGTTTCGCCGGAGAGTTTTATACAGACATACGTTTTATTCTGTGTTTTACGTCTGTCCTCCTAAGTGATGGGACCGCGGCGCGAGCATGATGCAATCCGCCCCTGCGCCACAGCATCACGATCAGCGCGAGCACAATGATGGCGCCAGCCGCGCGATTGCGTCGTCTTACCGTGCTGCTGTGCTTTCGCTAACACGCCGCTCTTACGCGTTATACAGTGCATACCTACATACACCTGCTGTGGGGGTTCAGTTATTACCCATGAGCATTTCTCGTCTACTTAAGCCGGGTGACTGGCTTTTAAAGCCCATAAAAACTGGCCTTGCTTTTTCTGAAATGTCTGGCATTGTAAAGGTATAGAGTATATAAATGTAGGAAGAACAAAATGGTATGACTAACGTCGCAGAGATTTCTCGAGGCAGCCTATAACCCGCAGCTTTTTATTTACAATCTTTAGTCATGCATTTCCCTCAGTTTGAGAATATTTTGTGAAGCTTTCCGCTTCTGAGATGTTGTTGTGTACAGTATCATGAGTCATGACTAAACCGGGTTTGAAAGAGTGAATCCCTCTGTACAGACTAACAATCTTTGCATCATCTCAGTTGTCTGGAAAGTCACTCCTCTTCTCTGAAGGTTGTGAGTGGAAAGCAGAAGTTTCTTATTTCACTTTGTCTGGTATTGCTAAAGTGTTTTTATTTTTTTCTCGATGTGTGGATGACTCTGCTGTGATTGTGTTACTAATGATGCTGTCAGCAGAGAGCAGAAGGGATGTTTTGCTAATCTAGGAACTTTTGTTTCTTCATGTTTAACGTGGAGTTAGTGGTAAAAGCTACAATCAAAACATCCCAGATGTCAGTGAAATGAAGCAAGATTGCTTCATTGTTGGTGTTGTGTTTCAGTTTACTGTTCATTGCGTTATTAGAGTCACTTCCTGGCAAATGTACAAGCGCATGAGGTTTTTTCTTTCCTTTCAATCGAAAATGCAACAAGTACCCAACCAGTTCCGTCTGCGCAGACTACCATCTCCTAAAACATCTTCTGCTGGAACTGAAAGAGAAGTCATTGGCAGACACTGTTCCAGTTCACCCTGATAATGGATTCTCACCCAGGTGAACGACCTCAGCCTCGTGGGCATATATGAATAATTAATCATAACTAGTTATAATTAATTATGAATATTTTAGATTCGCTGTAGATATTTACTTGACCTCTCCGGGTCAACTGTCTGTCAATTCTAAGAACGTAAATTTAATGGTTAAGGGAAATAACTTTCTTACTATACAACTCTACACAAAGCCTGTAGCATAAATATGCATGATTAAGGGACTCCAGTTATGAACAAACAATGAACAACCTCAAGTGTGATACAAATAAGACTTATCCTAAAAACTAAACAACATAAACTGGTCCTAACATACACCACACCAATCAGTTGGTACTGGAAAAGGCCGTTAAAGCTAACTCAGTACCGAGAGCGAAATCCCAAGGATGAATTATAGAAACCCATTGCATATCAGCAGATCTGCCCGAGGGACGGAAACATATTCTCACGTTCAAAACCACTTTGTAAAAAGGCTGCAAATAACTTCCATGCTACGTATTAAGGCTAAGTTGATAACTGGGGCCCCAGTTCGTCGGCTCTGAAAGAGAAGTTTGCCGTAATCTGAAGTTTCAGTGATCTTGCGGAACGTGGGGTCGATGAAGAAACCGTTTGAGTCAGCGAATCTTATCATGGAAAGGTCAAGGCCGAAGCAATGGCCACGGACACTGAGGATTTTCGGAGCATTGCGAAATCACGTCTATGAAACATAAAAGAAACCACAGACCAGGGGTGGGCGTCCTGGAGCGGGGCCTTTAGTCTTGTACAATGAGAAAGATGAAACAGATGCAATTTCCGAGCGGGAGGTGGCAATTTGCTGGAGGGTTTACGACCCTTTGTTTTCTAAGCATGGTAATTTGCAAATGGATTGAATCGAAATTACTAAAGGTTCTCAGGACCCTAATATATATATTGCATATGTACCAACATATAATAAACACGCTTGTTTCGATCATAAGAAGGAAAATTCATAGATACTAAACAAGGTAAAATTACATATAGTGAAAAGGGATGATCAGGAATGGGTCCCCTCACAAGCATACTACAATAGTCTAAAAATATCAAAGAAGCATAACTATGACGATGATCAGACTAACACTGTTATTCATAAAGAACCCACCGCGTCTTTATATGAATTAATTAGTAGAAAAGTCAATTTGTACTCTGCATTTGCCTCTTGCTTATGGGACATTTTCCCTGGTCACATTCCAGGAGGTCGTAAATGTATCGGGTGTCAGCATTGCTATGGAACCAGGGGCCTGTTCGGCTTCCTGGAGTGTTACAGAGTATTTGTTAAATCTAGATAACAAAATATATATTGTGTGTTTGAGTGGTCCAGACGCTACACAAGTTTCGATAGTAGTTATTTATTTTTTGTTATTATTAGGGATCAACTTTTGCTTATTCATGCTTTCACCTGAATGAAGTTGGGTTCATGACAAGAGCACTTGTTTTATCTTCGTGTTTGAGATTGGAGAGCTTTATGGGTCTAATCTAATAGTTCTTATCTAATGTTGTTATCAAGAAGTGAATGATTTTGCACACGTTCTGAATGAATCAGTTTTGTTTTCTTCCTCTCACTATGTTTGACAAAGCACACAAAACTATGTAATCATACATTAAGATTGTATTTTGATGTCTATGTTTGCCAAAACCTTTGTTTACCTTAAAAAAAGGAATGCACTAGGAATATTATCTTTTAGGTGGTGTTTGAGACTTTTATGGTACTTTAAATGGGAGTTTGGCTTCCTCAGCACTGACTAAGGCATGTTGTGATCCATCACTGTTGCATAAGAACATGAGAACAGTATTTAAACATAATCGAGTGAAAATCAGAATAAGCTTCTAGAGCGATACGCCCGCACTTATGATGGAGGGGTTGCATCATTCTTCCTAACAATGTTTATAATCGTTTACTGGGTGATCGCAGTACTATACAAAGAAAAACCTGGTGAATGACACTTCAAATGTTTCCTCTCACAGGTAAACCATGCCATCAGGACCATCTAGTTCAGAGTCAGTTGGGACTGGCCCCATCTGCCCACACGCTGCCAAAGTCCTCACAAATGCTGCAAATGGAGAACCTGGCATCAACGGAGATGCTGTTTTGAACGGAAAGGCTGCACACAAGTCAAGTGTGAATGGCACAGACCATGTGAATGAAACAAACGGTCACCATGTGAAGAGTGTGAATGTAGAGCACATTGAGAACGGATCAGAAGGCAGCATGGAGAGGAAATGGATTCGACCAGATTTGCCCAGCAGATGCACCTGGAAACTTGGTGACCCAAATACAGAGTCGCCCCACAAGCACTTCCAAAGGTAAGATATCGACACTCTTTCCTCCGAATTCATATTCGTCAATGAAAAGGGTGTCAGTGAAAAGTCTAAATCTTTGATTATGCTAGACAGCATGACTTTAATTCAGAAAAGGAAATACAATGGATTCATTCAAAAGGGAAAACATGACCGAAAAGATGCAATAAGTTAGATTCCCGCTTTTCTTTCTTTCACAAGTTTTTGCTTGAAATATTGGTAGATATTATTCAACAAGCTCTAACTCCGTTACAGACGACTTACCATCTGTATTATTTAAAGCTATGCTCCTGATATTATAATGTCAGATGTTTTTTTTTTTTTTTTTTTTTTGAAAGGAACTTTCATGACCTCGCAAGTAACTCCTGTTTAACAACCGTGTCCTTTCAGAAAGAAGCCTAGACATGTAACAGTGAATTACCACACCCTTACCTTAACTCGGAAAGCAATGCCACAGTCTGCAGAGTGACTGTGATTCAGTTCATTCAGTTCCGTTGTGGTTTGTTGATGTTAGTTTAATGTGTGTTTGTGGTTGTGTGTGCGCGTGTGTGTGTAACCACTTAATGTGCTCCCTTTTCTCACAGAACAAAGACACCCAGTATCATTCCCAACATTTTAAGCAGGATTGGAGAGACCCCACTGGTCCGCATGAACAAGATTCCTAAAGCTTTTGGCCTCAAGTGTGAGCTTTGTGAGTATCTGTACCATATAGGTGTGGGGGATGTGTCTTCACATCTGGTTTCATGCAGTACTGTGTTTTTTTTTTTTCTGTCGTGTCCTGTGAGGACATGAAAATCACATGATCTAAAGCAGATCAAGTTGATATGGCTACTGTACTGAAATACTCTGAATGTTTTTGGAAGCACAGTCTGAGGTAAACTTCCGAGAACTCGCTTAACCTGACTTCTGGAATACCTCCAAGATCTCTTTAGAACAGCATTCTAACAGCTCCTAATTATCCTTATTAACCTTATTCAAATTAAACAGATCTGCTGGAAAGTACAGTTCCCTTATTATATCAGATAAAATCAGAGGCCATTAAAATAACCCTGTAGGGAGGAATGCATTGGGTGTTGCAGTAGATGCGTACTTCACATGGTTGCATTGTGTGTTTTAGTTTTGGTTGGGGGTGGGGGTTGTATTGTGTCTGGGTGTACTCAAAGACCAAATCTGAAACTTCAACAAAACCACGCTCACAAAATGGCTGCAGTCTTTCATTTTGTCAAAGGTGAACGAGTTTAGCCACATGGGCCAAAAGTGTAGCAGGACTGTAGTTAAGCCCCTCTTTCTTTTAACAAGCATTGTTTGAAAGTGTTATTGTGTGGAAGTCAAAGCCTTTTGAGTCGAAATGCTTTAATGAGCTTTATAATGGGGGTTCAATACGTCTAGCGATTTTCATGTGAACAAGATTACCCTTCGACCAGTTCAGCCGATCAGCTTTGGCATTACAGACGTGGAATTAGCGGACTAATTGCATCTGATTAGGTGTACATTTCACATATTTGCATGTGTGGCTGTGCCATTATGATGAAGTTGGGTGGTCTAGTTGTACAGTAAATAGCTTCCAAGGATAGTTCACCCTAATGTCATTCCAAACCCGTAAGACCTTAGTTCAGCTTTAGAACAAAAATGAAGCTATTTTTTGATGAAAGCCGAGAGCTTTCTGACCCTGCATAGACTGCAATGGCAGTCACGTAATGGCCAAGAAATGTTGTAAGGACATCAACAAAATAGTCCATGTGATATCAGCAGTGTTGGGAGTACACTAGTACTTTGTACGGCTCTGTTTAAGGCAATGATTACAAACACGAAGGGTCCACACTTTATTTTAAGGTGTCCTTGTTGGTGTAATTATACATTTAAATACCGAGTAACATTTAATTACCACATGCTAATTAATATGATGGCTTTGGCCTTAGGGCTTACTGCATGTACATTATGCCAAATTTATTGGTTATGTTAACAGTAAGTACATTAACACTGGCCACCTTTACCAAATAAAATGTTACTACAAATAAATCCGTAACCGTCAATCTGTATGAGAAACCAAGTGTACTAATTAACTTAGTTACTTATGAAAGTGTTAACGATTACAAAGGGGGTTACATCTGAATACTTTTATTAATTTGAGATTTCTTAGGATTTTCAATCTGTATTTAACCTTGTGTGGCTAGGGCTCTTAAAATTACATATTATAATTGATCAAGAATGAAGAATTCTGAGACCGTAAGTGCTCCTGAGTATACTGTAAGGTTACCGTACCGGGTGTAATGTTTAAAATGATTAACAGTTGAAAACATTTTGTTAGAAATTTAGAATAGTAATCAAATATAATCTGTTACATTACTTTAATTGAAATAGTTACACTACTTTTTACATTTTAAATAGTTACTTGTAATCTGTAACATTACTTTTCCAAAGTAACCTTCTCAACACTGGACATCACTGCTGTTTATAGTGTTAAGGTTACGGAATGATATGAGATATGTTTCGGCACCGAAGAAAACAAAAATACTGACTTCAACCCTTTTTTTTGTTTGATTTTTTTTTTCTCTTTTACTGGACCCGTGTATTTTATCTAAACAAGCAAGTTGAGATTTGTATTGACAACATGCGCAAATAAAAAGGTGTTTTTTTTTTTTATTTATTTATTTTATTTTTGTCTTTTATTGTATAGAAAAAATACCTCCCCAAAACAAAAAAAATGCGTAAAAATGTGAGTTCTTCAACGCCGGCTGGCAGCGTGAAGGCCGAATCAGTCTGCGAATTGTAGAGGACAGCGGAGGAGAGCGAACATCACGAATAATGGAGACACCATGTTGAGCCCACGTCAGGACAACACAGGTGTGTGTGTCTTGCACCATAGCCCATTATCATGTATTTCCATTTTAGTATGTATTTGAACGCAAGCACTGAATGTTTCTTACACGGCTCGCACCGTTGTTGAGGAAGAACCTTTTGTACATTTAGGTTAATTCCACGGACACTGGAATGTGGAGGGACCGTATGTGCCAACTAGGTGGCACCAAATCAAAGAATTGACTGTGTAAATTAGCGGCTACAGCTACGTGTTCTCAACCATTCCCTAACAATTCTTCAATCAGGCACGTGACGCCGTAAGTGTGTCTTTCAGGATCGGTCCCTGCTGCCGCAAGAGCTAGTCAAAGTGTTATCGAATGCCCCTCCTTGTAGGCCTGAGAAGACGGAGCAGGGAAAAGGTGAGATAATAAAGTAAATACTGGGCGACGTAAATCCATAGACTATTTGTGCGTGACGTATCGAATGTGCACTGGTCGACTCCTATGTTTGTTCATCTTCATGTACAGGGCCCCCGTGCTCCGCGCTCTTGGTGCCGACGATTGTTCGCCTACCCTACTCAGCCGGTTTACTTCCGGAGTCTAACGTGGGGGTGGTTGGCGCTCTTGCCAAGAACGCACGATTCCTACAATGCCCATAGTCTCCGGACAGTACCCAATCCCCCCAACCACCCTTGACACTCAGCACCACTGCAGAGGAGATTATGGAGCAGTGCGACGGACATTAAAAAACTTTCGTGTTTGTCAAAAATTAAACATTCACCCTCTCCTTTTCAGGTACTTGGATGCGTTTTAGTGAAAAAGCTCATCAGTGATTTGATGAGGGGGGCGCAAGTACACTTAAAATTATTAACATTTAGTTAACCAAGTTACTTTGACAAATGCGAAAATACAATATGTCCACACATTAAATCCTGCCCCTACCATGTTTTTTTTTTTTTTTCTTAAGCGACAGGTGAATGAGAATTGACTACTTGACCACCAAAGGTCCCAAGAATAACTGCTTCTATATTGTTTGCTGCCATTTTTTTTTGCTGCTCATCATCCTCTGTAGGTAAATAGCACTGTGGTTTAGCCGGACGCTCGGCACTGGTGGCCACCATCACTGGCACGTTCGCAAGCTGAAGAGAAATGCCTTCTAACTATCAAGGTGAGGCTCAGATCAGTAAATAATTCTGACTACCCCATAGTCACATGAAACTGTTTTCCGTATACTGTTGTTTGCATACCCTTATTTAAAGGGGTACTATATGCTTTTCCCACTTTTTTTTTTATTTTAGGGTGTGCAGTTGTCGTATGTCTTGGGCATACAAATCTCTCACGAATTGACCACTTCACCAAATCCCCCCCCTCAAAAGTCCACTCTAAAGGGAGATATTTAGTTTTTTTTAAAAATCCTTTTTCAAGAACTAAAACGAACGGCTCGTTTGGACTACAGCATTTGTTTTCAGGGTTTTGTGATATCACAAAGCGGCCCATTAGGATATCATTAACTATTAATACCGCAACTGTAAACTTCAACTCTATGGAGCACTAGTTGTTTACCCATACCATTGACCGTGCGGGTGTTTTTATATCACTGTATTCAGAACGGAAACCGACTTCGTCTCAGAAAAATGGATGTCATTTCATTATAACTCCCTTGCATGTATGTCTGATAAAGCAGTGTTTTTGCGCAGAGGAGCCATACGGGGATAACATTGATCTCTACCACCTCAACGAGCGACTCCTGCTGCGAGAGAATGAGTTGCATATGCACTATATAATATTACTATATAGATAATATATACAGCCTGGGTAAGGAAAGTATTCACAGACCCCTTAAATGTTTCCTTTTTCTTTTTTTTTTATATTGCTTAGCCATTTGCTAACTTCATTTATTACAGTTACTTTTTTTTCCTCACTTCCATGTACCACCACAGCAAACCCCCCCCTCACAGAGCTGCACAGATTAAACACAGAATTGTTTAAATTTTTGCAGATTTATTAAAAAAGGAAAAACTGAAATATCACATGGTCCCTAAGTATTCAGACCCTTTGCTCAGTCTTTAGTAGAAGCACCCTTTTGATCTAAAACAGCCATGATTCTTTTTGGGAAAGATGCAACAAGTTTTTCCCACCTGGCATTTGGCGACTCCCTGCCATTACTAATTGAGATCTCTCAGTTCCTGTCAGGTGGGATGGTAAACGTTGCGATGACAGCCATTTTTAGGTCTCTACAGAGATGCTCAATCGGGTTTAAGTCAGGGCTCTGACTGGGCCATTCAAGAACAATCACAGAGCTGTTGTGAAGCCACTCCTTCATTATTTTAGCTGTGTGCTTAGGGTCCTTGTCTTGTTGGAAGGTAAACCTTCGGACCAGACTGAGGTCCTGAGCACTATTAGAAGGCTTTTCGTCTAGGAGATCCCTGTACTTGTCCAGCAACTCATACTTTCCTCGATTGCAACAAGTCGTCCTGGCACCTGCCAGCTGAAACAACACCCCCACAGCATGACTGCTGCCACCACCACTGCGTCAATGTTGGCTGTATGGGACCGGTGTGAGCAGGCCTGGTTTTCACACATACCCGCTCTTAGAATAAGGCCCAAAAAAGTTCTATATGGGTTCCTAATAAGACCAGAAGAGTCCTTCAGGTGTTTTTTTAACAAACTCAATGCGGGTTTTCATGTGTCTTGCACTGATGAGAGGCTTCCGTCGGGCCACTCTGCTATAAAGTCCCGACTGGTGGAGGGCTGCAGTGATTGTTGATTTTCTACAACTTTCTCCCATCTCCCGGTTGCATCTCTGGAGCTCAGCCACAGTGTTCTTTGGGTTCTTCTTTTCCTCTCTCCCCAAGGCTCTTCTCCCCCGATAGCTCTGTTTGGCCGGATGGCCAGCTCTAGGAAGGTTTCTGGTCGTCCCAAATGTCTTCCATTGAAGGATTATGGAGGCCACTGTGCTCTAAGGAACCTTAAGTGCAGCAGAAATTTTTTTTGCACCCCAAACCGTGGAAAGAACTATGGCCCCTCACTGCCACAATTCTTCCTCTGAGCTCTTCAGGCAGTTCCTTTAACCTCACGATTCTCATTTGCTCTGACATGCACCGTGAGCTGTAAGGTCTTATATAGACAAATGCGTGGCTTTCCTAATCAAGTCCAATCAAAATAATCAAACACAGCTGGACTCAAATAAATGTGTAGAACCATCTCAAGGATGATCAAAAGAAATGAACAGCACCTGAGTTAAATACATGAGTATCACAGCAAAGGGTCTGAATACTTAGAACCACGTGATATTTCAGTTTTTCTTTTTTAATAAATCGGCAAAAATGTCAACAATTCTGTGTTTTCTGTCAATATTGGGTGCTGTGTGTACATTAATGAGGAAAAAAAAAGAAACAAATGATTTTAGCAAATGGCTGCAAAAAAACAAAGAGTGAAAAATTTAAGGGGGACTGAATAATTTCCGTACCCACTGTATATATATATATGAGCAGCCTGGGAAACATCTTGGACTATCGTATAAAAAATTCAAGTTATAACATTGTCATGCATTCATGTTTAGAATTAAAGAACAATAAAAAATAAATCCATAGCCATGTTATTGTACATGTAAATGCAGTTATTTTTTAAGTGGTTGTTTGACAAACCTATCTAAAAACCTCCGACTTTAGAAAACAAAAAAAATAATCGTACCACTCTAATATGTGTTGCCCCAATATCTTGCGTGCAAATTTGGCAATATTGACGCCATCCTTAACTATAACGGAGCAGACGGAACTTGCTGCTTTGGCAAGGGGCAGGGCAGTACTGAAACACAGTCTAAGCTTTTCGCCGATCACAATGCACTGGGACAGCTAACCAATCAAAACACATTTCATTTTTCGGAAGGCGGGCCTTCATCAAACCCCGAAGTTCTGTTTGTGCCAGGATGGGGAGAAAGATTTTGTAATGTAAATTATGTAAAAAAAAAAAAAAAAAGTTTTAGTTCTTTCGCATAAACACAAAGCATCGAGAGCTATGTTCTGTACACCCCAAAACAAAAGTAAACGCAAATTGTGTAAAAGAGCATAATGGGACCCCTTTAAGTAGTTTGGCATAATCTTTTATTACTATTTCTTATGAGTAACTACAAGTTTTGTTGTAGGTCATTTTGAATTCTGAATAATTACTTATGTTGGAGATGTTGAATTAATTTAAAAACATTTTTACACCATGTTACAATTTAAATTTTTTAAATTTTTTACATCATTGTTCTCACATCAGATAGTTGGAGTGGATCCTGAGGGCTCTATCCTTGCTGAGCCAGAGGAGCTGAATAAGACTGATAAGACTCAATATGAGGTTGAGGGCATCGGATATGACTTCATCCCCACTGTTCTGGACAGATCTGTAAGTTTGCATTTGCGCAGAAGGCTTTTATGCAGTTAAAATGAGTGTTTTATGTTGACTAATGGCAGTTGACCCTATCGCCATGACCGGTCTTAAATTTTACGTTCTGTAATTGACATGTCTTTGTAATGGTTGTGGACTGGTCCTATTATCATATAAAAAAATAGGCCAGTATGCATAATTTTAAAGCAGAATCATTCAGAAATATGCCATTTATAGTGACACAAGCTGCCTAGAGAGGATGCTTGTCTTGTCTTTTCTAGATGTTTAGATCTCGAAGTGCATAGATCACCATTAAGTTTCACCCTTGATAAAAATAAAAAGAGCCACATTGAGAAAGAAAATGTTTTAGATGCATTGAGGACAGTGATGTTTTAGTATCATTGGTATACTATTATAATTTCAGTACTTAAAAACTGTTGTTTGAGCTGTTGTTGGGGGATGGTTATAAATGTTTTAGTTTTCTGTTTATTTGCATCATGTTATCAGCTGTAATTGCTAAACTGACTTTCATGAGTGTTTGCCAGTTTTTGTTTGCTGTCTGCACTATATTTAATTATGATACTGTGTAACCAATTTCTTTTAAGAAAAATGGCAAATAATAGATGGTTTAAGGTGTCACACACTTCATTCCAGCTAACGTAAGACAATATCATATCAGTTACATTTTTACCACATTTACTGTGTCTCAGGTGGTGGATAGTTGGTACAAGTCCAATGATGAAGAGTCCTTTGCCATGTCTCGTATGCTCATCAGAGAGGAGGGTCTTCTGTGCGGTATGTGACTCGCAGCACATCTCTCACGTTTCATATGTGTCAAGTGTGCATCTAAACTGTGTGGTCTGTCACTCTTTGTAGGCGGTAGTTCAGGCACAGCCATGGCTGCTGCAGTGCATGTAGCCAAAGAGCTGAAGGAAGGCCAGCGCTGTGTGGTGATTCTCCCTGACTCCATCCGCAACTACATGTAGGTTTCAGTGTTCCCAGCATTGTAGTGTGCTTAGCTGTGCTGTGAATGTGTGTTTTGTGTTGCCTGGTAGATTAAGCAACAACTATACTAATGTGATGTTTTAGACTTTAAACTAGACTGCTGGTATGTTTGGAATTGCATGCTTCCGTACTACCAGTGGAGAGAAGCACTTTTGTATGTGTAGCTTCTCAAAATATTAAATGTAGCTAAACTAAGCTAATAATACAACTTAAGTTGTATAAATGTGAATCTATTCAATACAAAAATGAAAATCATCCATAACGCTGATGTTTAATAAGATTAAACGTATGGGTTGCGTATGTAAACTCAGGTTTTCGCTGAGGAGCCGAGCCGGAAACCCAGTCACTCAGCGGTGGTACAGCAGCCATGGCGATGGGACGTGACGTCTCTGTTCCCTTCTTCAGGGAACAAGGGTTACATACGTAACTGAGACATTCCCTTTCAGTCGGTCACTCTTGACCAGTGCTGGACTAGTTATCTGGCATACCGGGCATTTTCCCGGTGGGCCGGCGCACTTTTGGGCCGGTACAATTTTTTTAATTTATTTTTCCGCCAGGACGGTCCTAATCATGCGACACTGCCCATAACAAAGCATTATCTAGACGGAGTGATAAGGGATCTTGCTCTGCCTGTGTAATATCGCTTTACCTCTCTTCCACCTTCCTCTCGGTCTCTCAAAATGCAGACAAGTGTGCTGAAGCTCAGGGAACAGTACTTCAAATGTTGAGCGATGCCGCAAAATGTGCCTCGTCATCGGCATTTGTGAAATGTACACCGCAGCGTTATCAAGAACATCTTGCTCTGCTGTGAGTGATGCGGTCCAAAGGGACAGGCAGGAGGAGGAGGAGAGGAGTTTAATCGGTAAGGAGATTGATAACAGGGGCTCGCATGAAGTGGAAACGGAGGAATCTAACCTATCCTATGCGTGTGCGCACCATGAGTGTAGAATATGTAAACTTTTTAATTAAACGAAAATTTTCCTTGCTCTTTTTTTTTTTGGCCAAGTCAAGTGTTTTTCAAGATGTCCATGGGCCAATGCGATACTTTAAATATACCTGCCGTTTTATTCTTATCCAAAACAATGAGCTGGGATATTCACGCACCATTTTTTATTTTGTGAGTTTGCAGTATATTCAAATACTTGACTTTCAATATTAAAGATACTGTAATTCACTGGGTTTAAAAAAAAATCATAATTTATTAATTTATTCTCCGCCTTCCTCTCTTATTCTTATAAAGGTTGCATTTTTTGAGGAGGTCTTTGCTGTCCCTTAGTGTGAAGATTACTGGCAACATTTTAAATTATAGTAGCCTATATGTTGTACACGGTTGCATACGTATTTTTATTAATTGGAAATCATACTTTGACCTTTTAGCTTGTTTTCTTGGGGATATACTACCGTTTTGTCTTTTTTTTTTTTTTTTTCCCATCCGCCCTGGCTGCGCAAGCTTACCTCATACTCAGGCTTCTGGACGCTTATTTACAACAGTGATCGCAAGCTAGATTAAAGTGGTGATTACGTTTTGAATATGGATATTCTTCTTACAAAAACGCATCGATTCGCTACAGGAGGCCTTTGTTCACCCCCAGGAGCCCTGTGAGACCTTTTTTTTTTTTTTTTTATGAAGGAGCTTTTTATTTCACTCGTTTGGCTGAAGGCTCAACACCCGTTAGTGCCTGAACAACTTGAAGCTCAGCCATTTTTATAACTCCGACTGGATTCGTCTGAAGAAGAAAGTCATATACACCTAGGAGGGGGGTAAAACGCTGCCTAATTTTAATTTTTGGGTGACCTAACCCTTTAAGACTGGAGGGGAGACAGCCTTCACTCCACCTTGCCTGCAGAACGGAAAGCACGACTCTGATTGGGCTCCTCTGGCAACTCGACAAACAGTTTCCACTTCAAGGCGTAGTGTCTCTCGTAGACTGTAGCTTCCGCTGAAGTGATGGTGCCTACCTCCTGGTAGGTCCACCTGAACCCTCACTCGCCTCCTGGACCCGACATGGATATCCAGAGGCCAGCCGCAGGTGCCACAGGTGCCCACCGTCTCTGAGTCAGTAAATCCTCTCGAGAATCGCCAGGAAGGGGCCTGTAGTGAGGATCAAGGTCATTCTGTGAACCTGGTTCGGTTGGCGTAGGGTTCACGAGCAAGACCTGCTCCTTGTCTCCTGACTTTGTCACAGTGTCTGTGTAGACCCCCCCCCCCCCCCCCCCCCCCCCCCCACAAAAAAAAAAAACACCCCCCCCCCCCCCCCCCCCCCCCCCAAAACCCCCCCCCACCCCCCCCCCCACCAAAAAAAACAAAACCAACCCCCCCCCCCCCCCCCCCCCCCCCCCCCCCCACCCCACCAACCCCCCCCCCCCCCTCACTGGGGGAACGCATATTTGTGCAGGCTCTGCGGCCAGCTGTGTGCCACTGCGTCCATGCTGAGTGTTCCCTTGGTCAGGGAGTATAACAGCTGGCAGTGGGACATTTCTGGAGAGCCGCTCTGAAACGTCTCCAAATCAGCTGGACCATCTGGGGATGAAGTCTCCATCCTCCAGACGCGCTGCTATTTAAGCTCGTCGGCCTGCACGCTGAGCGACCCGAATGTGATGGCAGAAGTGACCTCAGGGTTTTTTTTTTTTTTTTTTTTTCTGACTCCAAAGAGGAGGTGTGAGTGAGTTGTGACATGTGACGGGAGTGCAGATCACCTTGCCGGTTGACGTACGCAACGGTCGCAGTGTTGTCCGTATGAATTGCTTTGCCAAAGAGGCCGGTCTGGGACACGGAGGCGTTGAGGAACCGAACTTTGTTGGCAACCCTCATGTCGACCTGACACAGCCAGTGAGGTTTCCACTCAAGCCCTACTCTCTCGGCGGCCCGGGAAAGCATTGTCGTCATCTCTGGATCTGATTCAGGCATTGCCACTGTCCCGGAGGGCGGCAGTGCAGCTGAATCTTCCTCTCCAGAATGCTCTGGCTCACCCTCCGATGCAGCGATCGAAATCCGATCATCGGAAGGAGCACTAAAGGATACGGCTGATACGCTCCTTGCAGAGGGCCCAGCGTGTTCCTTGGGCAGCTCAACTGGCTGCAGAGTGCTAGAGGAGCGATGGTCCCTCGAGGGTTGATTCCGTGGGGTGTTTGCCATCACGGTTACCCTCAGACCACCCGTGCTACTGCCTGAAGTAGTCCTCCCTGACTGCTGCCAGTACGAGAACTAGATCTGGGCAGTGGCACGGGCACTCCGCCCCTTTGAGGTAGCGGAGCCTGGTCCGCAACTCTGAGATGGTCATCTTCTCGCAAAGAGAACATGACTCATCCACGAACACCACCTCAGCTTGCTTAATACCCAGACACATGAGGCAGCAATCGTGACCATCATCCGAGAGAGGCCCAGGATTTAAAAGGGATTTTAGAGAATAAAGATAGCAAAAAAACTAGAATTTATTGTAATGCTTTTGAACTATTTGCAAATAATATGTTTGTTAAAATAGGCCCCCCCAAGCATTCACTCTAAATCATATGCCTAATATGCCAAAAATCACTCCGTTAATGTTTCTTGTCTCATCATTTCAGGGTGACCTATTATGCCCCTTTTTGCAAGATGTAAAATAAGTCTTTGATGTCCCTAGAGTGTGTATGTGAAGTTTTAGCTCAAAATACCTTACAGATAATTTTTTTATAGCTTGTTAAAATTGCCACTTTTAGGGTATGAGCCAAAACGTGCCGTTTTCGTCTTTCCCTTTAAATGCAAATGAGCTGTTGGACAATGGTAGCTTTAGCAACATTAGCCTTACAGAGTGCCAAGAACCTCTTTCGGAAAGGCAATTAGGAAAACAAACGCGTGATACTTACTACTTCTAGATGGCGTAACGTTAGCTGGATCACGAACAGTTGGCACTACTCCATCCTTCAGGAGCAACTTTTGTGCAAAACCTACTTTATACTGACCCTCATTCACCAAGCAGTCCGGTATAAAATGATTCGTGCAGACATAAACGAATTTCGGTAGAGTTGAGGGAGCATTTTCTTCGAAAACAAAATTAATCCACCTTGTCTTCAACGGCTCAGATTTCAGGAGTAAGGAGAGAGCTATGTGGATTCATACATCCAGCTACAGAACTCCTAAAACGCAATGGTGGACTGTGTACAACTGGCTGTGAACTCGCTCAGGGCGGTTCTATGTTAAAACGGCAGTGTCTGTCAACATTCGTGGGTGGGGCCTGTGGCTAATGTGACATCACATTAGCACCAATTCGGGGAAAACAGGTAGTTGGGAGACACTGCTTATGATTTGTGGGGATTAAAAAAAAGGGAGTGGATGGATTTTTTATCATTATAGGGTGGTTGTGTACACACACTGCCAACACACATTTATGTCCAAACACCATGCAAAAGTGAATTTTGCATAATAGGTCCCCTTTAAACGAATGAATAGCATAAATTCTAAATGAAAATGGCAACATTTGACAGTAATCTAAACTTTTCTATCATAAAACAGTTGACATATATTAAATGTTAAACTAACTAATATCTTATGTTGAACTATAATAAAAATAAGTTTAATTTAATTAAACGTACTGTATAAGATTACATTTTTAAAAAGTTACGTTTTAGTTGATTACCCCAACACTACTTCCTCAATGAATGGAGTATGTGTACTGTACATGGTATGCAAATTCCATTTCCCATGACGCAGTGCACTGAAAATCCACTTGGTAATGTAAACGCAACACTGTGAGGTCATGTAACCACAGTGTAGCATGCATTTCAAACATCTATCCTTCCTTGCTATATTAAATTATATTAAAATTGTATGTATTAAGCTTTGTTAATGTACCTTTTAAAACAAATTCTTTGTTCTCCTCACCCTCAGGTCTAAATTCCTTAGTGACAAGTGGATGTGTGAAAAGGGCTTCCTAAATGAGGAGGATCTTGTTGTCAACAAGCCATGGTGAGTGTAAATGCATACCCACATATGCACGCTTTCTTTGAAAGCACCCTTGTTATTTACACACCGATATCCTGTGCAAATATAGACACTCTATGCATCTGCTACTACACTAGTCTGCATTACAGTTACAGTTCAGCTTCTAAATGTAGAGATGTGATCACTCTCCCGAATGTCTTACCGTGAGTTTTTATTCTCCTCCCCCTCCTCCCGTCTCCTGTGCTCGTCTATCTGTAGGTGGTGGAATCTGACTCTACAGGAGCTCCGGCTCTCCGCCCCACTGACTGTGCTGCCTTTAGTGTCCATTAAGAAGACCATTCAGATCCTGAAAGAGAAGGCTTTTGACCAAGCCCCAGTGGTGGACGAGGCCGGGTAGGTCATTTATCCAGGAACCTGTTTAACTAGAACTTGACCATTTTCTCAAGCCTCTGAAGATTTTAGTCCCATGTCCTCGAGGAGATAATGTATCGGTGCTAATCGCTTAAATCTATGCGGTGTCACAATTACTGCATATTCAGTGCTACGTAAAAATCGATTAAGTTGAAACATTATGGACAACATTGATAAGGATGTCAGACAATGAGAAGGAAAAATCCTTTAAATATATGTCTTTAAAAAATTGTTCTTAATATATTGAAAAACATTTAATGATATGCTAGGTAATTTTCCCTTTACACTTTGAATGCATGCGTGCCCGGTATTCCCTTCGTTATGGGGACCAAATGCCCCCGCAAGTACCAGTAAATTTTGACTTTGTAGGGGCTTTTTTATTTTAGTTTGTCCCTACGAGGAAACAAGCTTATATATCATACAGAATTTATGTTTCGAAAACATACAAATGCAGAAAGTTTTGTGTGAGGGGTAGAGTTATAGTAAAGGGGCTAGAAACTAGTTTGTACAATATAAAAACCATTACGCCTATTGAATGTCCCCATAAAACATGGAAACCTAACGTTGTGTGTAATATAGGTATGGTTTAATTATTACAAGTAATTTTAATTCGGATACTGAAAAATTGCATCATAGAGGTCACTGTCAATAAAGTTTTGTTTTATTAGTTATTTTGAATTGGCTTAATACATTGGTTCTCAATCCTGGTCATTGGAGCACCGCAGCTCTTCACATCTCCCTGATTTGTGTCATCAGCACATTAGAAGAAGCTCCAAGACTGTCTGATAAGAGAGATTTCCAAAATGCACAGGGCTGAGAACTTCCAGGACCGAGATTGAGACCTAAAAGATCTTAATAGAAAAAAAGACTGTCATGTCATTAACCTAAAATTACCTGAATGATAAAACAGATGGTAAGTGGAGTAAGGTGTGGCTCAGTCTGGTGTCTGGTTTTCTCCCTGTAGGCAGATTCTGGGCATGGTCACGTTGGGGAACATGCTCTCATCCGTTCTGGCTGGGAAGGTCAGGCCATCCGATCCCATAAACAAAGTTCTTTACAAACAGTTTAAACAGGTGGGCATGCAAACACAGACACACCCTCCTTTCTGTCATACTGTGCATGCAACAGAAGAACCTAGAAAAAGTATGCACACGACATGTGCAAATAAACCTTGAGACATCATAATCCAGTGCATGTTGTTGGGGTCTGTAACAAAGACTCCTACTGTTTTGATTTCTGAGGCTTGGATGGAAAAGCAAATAATAGCTGAATAATAACATGTTAATTGTACACGTCAAAGACAATATCAGTACACACAGTGCTACTTAAGCTGCACTGACAGATGTAATGTGATTGCTCAATAGTCATCTTGTTTCTCTGCTTTGTAGGTGCGCCTAACTGATAACCTGGGCAAACTCTCACGTATCCTTGAGACGGACCATTTCGCCCTTGTTGTGCATGAACAGATTCAGTGTAAGTCATTTGATTCTCCATTACACCTTTTCCGTAGCACATCGCTTTTCTCCTTTCTTATTTTTAGTTCTATACACTATATACATAAATGATTCAGAAGTTTGGGGTTAGTAACCCATAGTAGTCCATTTGAAATAAATGCTGTTCTTTTGAACTTTATATTCACTTGGTAGAAGCTTTCAAAATAGAAAGATGCCAACATGCCCTCAAACTTAATTTTACCCAGACTACGACACACAGTTGCTGTCCAATTTAAAAGGTGGGACCTACAGCAAAACTATTGGTGTAAGGAATATAAAGGATTCTCAAAGCCTCTACTTCATGTGATCGAATTAACAAGGTATTGTACAAAGTCGATTACTTAACAAATTCCCTCTTCTGCTTGTGGGTGTGTCCCTACCCTTGATTGCGGTCAGGCTGCGCTTCTCCAACCGTCTTATTCATGGAGCTAAATGCAATACGGCACCAATTCCTGATATAGGACACGTGTTTTTCTGAACTCCGGATCACTGCTCCCATCCGTTGCCATTTGTGGCAAAGAAATCGCCTACATTGTGTTCCTGTTCAAGGACATTACACTTGCTGCTGTGGCAAACTCGGCCAAGTGCTAGAATAACACTACTGTGAGCTTTGCTTTTAACAATTAACAAACATTACATAAGAATACAAGGCTGCTTTGATAAAATTATTTTTGCACTTTTTGGCATTTGTAACACCAGTTATTTAGAACCCAGCAGTGCTATTGTAGCATCGTTAATATACTATATTTGTTTTTGTGCAGTTTAATTTTTTTAATTAGTTTTATTTTTTTTATGTCTATGTAGTTTTTATATCGTTTGTTATTTTAGTTCTTCAACTTTAAAACAAAAAAATTAAAACGGGATTCTAAAGCACTTAAAAAGGTCTTAAATTCATAGTTGTGGCATTAAATGGTGCATGCACCACAAAGAAATTAAGATTTTCCAGTATATTTATTAACCAATACAAATATCTAAACATCCTTAAATCAATATACATTTACTTGAGATGCAACATAAAGAAATTAAGTCTTGAAACTGATCAAAATTAAGTGAGTTTATGATTAAAATAAGAATAAATATCTGTCAATGGGGTATGAAAATAGCTTTTCCATTTAAATGAAGCTGCTTTTTTTTTTTATTGGCAGATTTTTGACAGATATTTGTTCTTGTTTTAATCATAAACTCACTTCATTTTGATAAATTTCACAGGAAACAAAACCTCATCTCATGTAATTTTGCTTCCCAAGTGAATGTATCTAGATTTAAGAATCTTTAGGCATTTGCACTGAACAACAAGACAAAAATACAGATACAAGTCACATTCTTAATTTTTTATTGTTATTTTAAACCGTGTGATCAGAAAGTACAGTAAAACTTATTTCCATATTTCAGTGTTTGGGAGCAGAGTTGTTCAAACTTTAAGCTATTTTTTTGTCAAATTAATTAAAAAGTTGCCAACAGAGCTTATTGTGTGTTCCCTAAAAATATACTTTTAGAGAACATGTTCCCTTTAAATTATTACTTTTTCTTTACTCTGTCTTTAAAAAAAAAAATTAAGTACCTTCATAACACCTGTAAAAACCTTTGGAATGTATCAAATCTCACTATTACTATTCACTGTTACTATTATTAGTTTTAGTTAACCCTGGACCTCAGAGATGAAGTACAGTAAATGCAGGCCATGGTGTCATTGCAGTGGATGGTGTCCGCAGTCTGAATTGCAGTTCCTGTCTTACAGACATGAGCGAAGGATCCCCAAAGATGAGGCAGATGGTGTTTGGGGTGGTGACAGCCATTGACCTGCTGAACTACGTGGCCACTCGTGAGAGGAGGGAACGCTCGCTGTCCGAGTGCTCGCTGTCAGAAGATCAGTGAACAACCAAGAGTGTGAAATCACCATGCTGGAGTGTCCTTTTCTTTTTTTTTTCACAGTTTTTAAGTTCATTTCTCTGCAAGTGGTATGCTCCATGTTTAAGAAGTTAGAATTATGCTTTTATAAAAGCCAGTCAATATAGATTTACATGTAATTTTTTTTTTCTCCGTTTACCTCATGTTCTTTTATCTCTCTTTATTTTACATTTTAGCTGCTTTGTTAGCCAGTGAGCATAATGAAGTAATATAACAGGTCAGCCAACCACCATTTGTAGATTTGTTTACTTTGCAGATTTGGTGTATATCTATCTATCTATATAGATATATAGATTCAAATGAATGTATTTTCCTTTAATAACTGCATGCAGTTTGATTTGGTTTAGTTCAAGTCATATGAATTCATGTGCTCTCTTGTCTAAGCTACAACTACATCGCCACCTAGTGACTGCAATAGTTTACGACAGGCATGGAAACTTCAACCTTCTTCAGTCATGCTCTGCTTCTTGGCACAATTATCACTGGAGCTTGTGAGTAGTTTTGTAGTCATGATTGATAGTAATTGACAAAGCAAATACTAAGTGTGTTTTGCAAAGCAAACTGCACCCAGACGGGGTGACTTGACATTTTTCTTGTATTGATGCAAGACCTGATATTGAGTGTAAATAAATCATGGTGGTTTGGACTTGCTTTAAACACACCACTCTGTGTTAAGCAAATTTGATTGTTTCATTTTTCTATGTTCTTTTCGTCTGACCTCTTGTAAATCAAACGTAACTAATCAGACTGAATACGATTGTTTTTATATGAGTTAATGTGAAGTAAATGAATGTGCATGAGGGTGCATTTGCACTCCTGATCATAGTTTCTGTGCATGAAGCTGGGGTCTCTGGCTCAGAATGTCTTTACTGTATGTCATTTGATTTGCTTTTTCTTGACTCGTATTGCTGTTATAAGTACTAGTTACAAATAAAGGTGTTATTTCCGGAAGGAATACTGGTTGAAATGATTGTTGTCACTACATCTGTCTTTCAGTCCAATAGATGGCAACAGAACATTTTATTCAGGCTGATGTGAATTACAGGTTTTCGTCAGTTTCCCCCAAACAACAGTAGTGAAATGTTTTAAAAGTTGTCAATATATACATATATCATATATCAAAACTTATAATATATATATATATTTCTTAGCGTTTTAAATAGTTAAAGAAATTAGGCTTGCATTAACAAGGAATAATTTGAAAGGCATTAAATGCCACAAATCAGTTTAATCTTTCTAATTTAACTTATCTGAATGCAACACAAATAGGAATACGCAGGTGTGCAGCCATTATGGGTATCTGCCTCGGTTAAAAAAAAAAAAGTTACTTTTACATCTCAGATTTTATTTTTCACTGAGTTAGTGTCTTCTACACATTTGAATTGAGTTTGTGGAAAGTCGTGGCATTATTAATTTAGGATGCATAGTTTGAAAACTAATCAAGGCATAAATTGGTCAAATTATTTATTTATTTTAATAAACCAGGGCAATATTTTAACATTCAGTCATTTGAACATATTTAAAGAAATCAACATGTTTCATAATAGGCACTGATATATTAACAACACATACACTTTTATTATGTAAAGATACTACAAAATCCTCTGTTAACTTTTAAAATGTTAAACTTTTGTTAAATTTAAACCTGATCGATAGCGCTGCCTGCTGGGGTTATGAAGATTAACACGTAATATGTCTGAGAGCTCAATATTTCTCTTGTCTGTTCATTTGCCAGTGATTTTTTATCAGTGGAATATTTAGTGTGGTATTAAAATGTATGAAATTATAAATATGCTGTTACGCAGCATTGCATCTTCAAGAGCCTTGTCATATTAGCAGCCTAATAAATCAGCATGAACACAGAAAAGTACCGAGGTTTATTAATAGCAGTAGTAGCAGTATTTTACACTTTTTGCCCATATTTAGCTCACAAATATAAATGTATCCTAATTTCTCTTTATGGATCTCTGACCTCCTTCTTAGTAGCCACATTTCTCATTGTCCTGTCAAAATGAACTGCAAAGCTTCTAATGCGCTCACATATTAGTCTGCGTGAACAAGAAAGCATGTGTAAGTTTAACATGAGACTTGGCAAAGAAATGTGCTCTGCATGAACTTGCACAGGCGTGCATGAGTGCATGGAGGTTGTTTTGGAAACTTTTCATCCTCCATTCCATCTCCACTGATCATCAGTAACGTCATTAGTTTTTCCTTTGAAGCTTCCTGGCACTGGGCCTATGCTTGTTATGGGAAATCTGCCTTTGCTGTCGTACAGGACCCTTTCCCACTCGATCAATAATACAAACGCACATCACTGCTAATTAGACCTGAACTTAACTTTTCTGATGAACAAATCATGTTTCCAACTTACTGTGACAGGAAATGTTTCCAAAATAAAACCAGTTTCTCTTTGTTGGTGGTTTAACAGGACTGTGTTTGCACATTCTGATTTGTGCTGCTCTATTGAATTAACTGATGGGGGCTATGAAATGTGGACAAGCTGGAATATTTGGTTCAGAGATCTGTGTCTATGGTGAGTTATTGTTGTAGGCGATTTGGATTAGATTGTTTCATATATTATTTTTTTATTTAGCAAGGATGTAATAAATTGATCAAAAATAAGATTTCATTAAAATCTAATTTTCACCATATTATCCTACATTTTTTTTTTTTTAAATCAAATAAATGCAGCCTTGGTGAGCATGAGACTTATTAAAAAAAATCTTACCAACATTTGCAAGTTAGCATATAGTTTATATTAATACCTTATATATACACTACATAAAATATAATATAAAATATTACAAAGAACTTCATTAAATACATATTTATATTATTATTCTTAAATTATCTATAGCTTATTAATCAATCCATGGGCATTAACTTAAGCTACCCTCATAGATGATTGTTTTTTATTGTTCCGGCTCCATACCGAACAGCACTTCATTCAATTATAAATCGTTTAAAAGGGGTCATATGATGTTGCTTAAAAGAACATTGTTTTGTGTATTTGGTTTAATGAAATGTTTTTATGCGGTTTAAAGTTTAAAAAACAGTACAGTTATTTTCCACATACTGTACGTTATTGTTTCGCCTCTATGCCCCGCCTTTCTAAACGTGTAGATTTTTTACAAAGCTCATCGGTCCGAAAAACGAGGTGTGCTCTGATTGGTCAGCTAACCAGTGCATTGTGATTGGCCGAATACATCAAGAGTGTGATGGAAATGTTACGCCCCTCAACATACTGTGATGCCCTGTCCGGCCAGAGCGACAAGACAAAAACATTAAAACCCATTAAACATGCCGCGTAAACATAAATCCATGTCTGCGTTTGTGATCGGAGAAATGAAAAACAATAAGTGCTACTCTACACTGCCCAAAAATCTCTCGTTTGAATCGTCAGTGGCAAATGCTTTAATACAAAAAAAAATTCTTACAGTCTGTGAGTCGAACATCCGGTATTGTAGTCTACTCTACCAGGATCAGGAACAGTCCTCCATAAAATGTGCTGCACACATCTGTATATTTGGTTCGAACTGTTCTGGAACAGTGTTGTAAATGCAAATTAACCACTGATTTCTAGTCGTGTCCAAAGCCAAACAAAGTAGTTTCGCTTTAACAACAAAACACACAGCGGCTAGAGTGAGTGGATCCAGCCGGCTGAGTGAAGCACGGCGCGCGACCTTAGAGAACGGCGCAGCGCTGCGTATTCGACGAGGAATGTCCAGAAGTCTTGCGGCAACCACATGTGCGCCCCGGTCTGGACGCCGTTCATCCACAGTAAAGCCGTTCCGCCGACTCACAGAGAATTGTTTATTCCCTCAGCGACCAGCACTGATCAGCTCCCGGCTTCCAGAAGCGAATTCGTCCTCTTTTGGCAGACCAAACAAAGTAGTTTCGCTTTCACAACGGAATACACAGCGCTTTCGCGACATGGCATGTGGCGGTAACAACAATACTACAGCGAGAATAAAAGTTATGCCTTCTTTCTTTGCGTGAACATTTGGGCAGCGTTATGCAAATCTTCCCACATCGTGACGTAGACATGTGGGGGCGTGTTAGAATGAGCCGTTTTAGGTAGGCGTGGTTGACTCTTAACTTTTATAAAGAATATCTCTTTAGACTTTAGTCTTTGCAACTTTACAGATCTTCTTTATGCACCAAGAGCTTGTAACACTCCAAAGAGAAAGGAAAAATTGACCCCTATTTCACTGCCACAGTGTTGGTAAGAGCCCTAATAACAGTGTCCTCCTCTCATCCCACAATCACACCCGCAGCGCAGCTTAATAAGGCAGAAAGACCCGACAGCTCTGGCAGGAGACATGCCTGGAAAGCTGTGAGGCGAATGAAGACCTGCTCCAACAAAAACATTACAAGCGCTCCTGTCTGTTTAACAGCATAATTTCCACTCATTACATGTGCTGTGCAGATCTCCGCTCACTCAAACAGTCCTGTATCTCCTGTGAGTGACTCACGAGGGCCTCTGCGGCATTCTCCGTCACCGCCAGCAAGAGGAAATTCATTAGAGAAACATTCATATTGAGATTATTATCCAGAGCCACACAGAGCCAAGATAACATTTTCCTTTCTGGAATGACTGCTTTTCAGCCTTCTGTGAAGTGAAACGCTCCAGTCAGGCTGCACTTTCTGTTGATTACATGGTTACTCCAGTAGGTGGCGACAAACAACTATCGTTATTTGCATTTCATTATGTTAGGTTCCAAATATGTTTCATTAAGCTAGCTCTCAGTATGTTAAAATGTGGGTGAGAGACCTCTCGTGTCTGCGTGCACAATGTAAATCTGCATGTTCAGTTTTAATCTCTCTCAAACAACTTCAAAAGCGAGTACAGCAGTTGATTAGAGCGGCATGGTTTCCAGTGCGTTGCGGTTGATTGATTCTTCAGTGGCTTTTTTGGTAATCGTTGATGGAGAAATGTGTGTCTGTGTGTGTGTGTGTGTGTGTGTGTTCAAAAGTCTGAATCAGTTGGTGTTCAGCCCTCTTTAAGTGCTGGACAACCTCCAAGAGCACGACAAAACTTTATTGCAAAAATGTCCCTGCCAACATCCTTCAATCTATTGGTTTCTGTTCTTCTCATTTCCAATGATGAGGCTGTGACACTCAGTTCACTTATGGTCAAAGAGAACAAGTGAAATGCATATTAACATTTGTAGTCTATTAAGACAAAAAGGCAAGTCAAATAATGACACTCCCCAGCTCTTAATGCATTGCATTGCATCCTGAGGATCAGTAAATGTTTTCACCTTTTGTAATATATGTATGAGTCCCTCAGTTGTCCTCAGTGTGAAAAAAATGTATCACAAAATCATACCGTCATTGTTGGAAAGGGTTCAAATATGCAGGAAGTTGCTGGAAATCAAAGAATGTGCAGGAGCTGGGGGATTTTTCTGAAGGACAGCAGGCAGTTTAACTGTTCAGGACAAACAAGGGAATCATGAGCAACTACAAAATATAAAAACAGTCGTGGATCCTCCAGAAATGACATATTATTAAGTTTTAAGGCTATGTAAACTTTTGAACGGGGTCATTTTTAAAAATTCAGTTATTTTGTCTTGTGGAGTATGTAAACATCTGTTATGTGAAATAGCTTATTCAGGATAGTACTAAATAAAAAATAACACGCAATTTTCATGATCCCTCTTTTGTTTCAATTATTAACATTTTGCACATTCTGCAAGGGGTATGTTCCTTATGCGCACAAATGTATATATATATATATGTAGAGAGAGAGAGAGTGCGATAATTGTATGTATTATCATTTTGGACACAATTACTCTGTTATTGTTAATACATTTAAGAATAATTAAGTAATTGTAAATTGTAATTGTAATTGTAAAGTCATTAACTATGGAAATTATTTAGTGACCAGAAAATTGTAAACAAATCAAAACTCCTTCATTTAAGAGATCTTACTCTGGACATTAATTCAGCCAACTTCATGAAGTGCAAGATGTTTTTAAACATTACTGAATGAAACATGCTGGACAGACACTTGCTGGTTTTCTTTCAATATGCAGGCCAACTAATGTCAATTTTCATTTCCTTTTTTTCAGCTTTAATTTTGTAAAGAAAAAATCCTAATGCGTAGACACAATTTGACAGCAGTTCCAACCTTTTGTCCTTGAAAATACCTGGCCCCCCCAGTTATTTATAATGTCAAATTGATATGAAATACAACCTATAGATGTAGGCCTACTTAAACATAAAGCTTAACCCTTTAATAAAAAGTAAATTAAAATAGAAATGTTGATTCATTATAATTCAGTGGCACTTTATTGTTTTTATTTAATAATATTTAAATATTTTATTTTGAACTATTTTATTCATAAATTAACATTAACTGCCTTTTTAATTTTGTAGGATTTTGGTAATATTTTATCTTTTATAATTCTTGTGGTCTGTTTATTATGTTGGATTTTTAATAGCCTTGTTTTGAGAATACAACCTCCTACCCAAAACATAATAGCTGGGGCCACTTTATTTATTAGGCCTTTTATTTATTTATATGTGATATCTGTCAACCCTTCACTGGCACTTTAAATAAATCACACACAACTACTTTAAGCACTGGACACTGTTTCTTTCAGAAGTTTTGACAGATCTGTCCATTCCAAAGCTGTTCAGACAAGAAGCATATTGGTCCTGTCAAACCTGTGGAGGCTGGAGAGGAACAAGTTTGTCCGTCTGCCCCTAAATACACATGCACATGTTCACAAACACAAACAAAGTCCAAAACGCAAACATACCTACATTTATTGGCAGAGAAACACGGATGCATCCACATTCTCCTGCTGGGAAAGTCAATGTTTAATAAAGGCTGATGTGTTTTAGACGTACTCGGCCCCTCCTGAGAGCGCTCTGGCCAGAACGCCACATAATACGAGGCATTGAGAGGAGCTATTTGATTCTGAAAAGCAGGAGAAAGTGACGATTGTGCTTGAAATCATAATGGGGAAGTTGCTGTGAGGGTTGATGGTTGGGTAGACATGACGTAAGGAAAAACAGCTTTGGTTTCAATTTGAGTCTTTTGCATCATTCCTCTGAATGCCATAATAAATCATGGAAATGACATCCCATTAGCCCCACTCCAGGCTTCCGCCCTCCCCGGCCTCCACTCAGCCTTCAGCTGCTTTTTCATATGGCGAGGTATGAAATATCACTGTGCAGAGAGAAAGAGAGAGAAGAAAAGCACTATAAAAGCAGAAAGAAGTGGCTCTGAGAGTCTAAATGAAAAGGTTATCAGAGGACTGAAGAATGAAAGAGGCTGTTGAAAGAGTCAGAGAACTAAACAGTAAAGGTAACTGGAGGGCAGAGTGAAAAGAAGGGAAGAGGAGTAGCTGTGTGCATCTGATGATGAACTGACGTCACAGCCAGTGCTCAGAGCGCAGCTTCAGGCAGAGAGGAGAAACATGTGTTTGGCTTTTCACCTTTTCACTTTTAGATTCGAAAAGTGCTTGTTTTTGTGTCTATAAGCTCTGCGTTTTTAGCTGCAGCAGTTTTATGTTCTCTGTTTTCTGAAGTTTGGACTGTGGGGTTAGTCAGCTGCAAAAAAAAAAACTCTTTATTAAATAGCACATTGTTTTGTTCAAAGACATTCTGCATGCAAAGTCTTATATATATATATATATATATTGTTTGCATAATTACTCGTTTTAATATAAAAATAAAAACCAACAATGTACACAACAATTTAAATTTCAAGAGAAATGCATATCTTGTCCATAAGCCAAAACAATGAGATAAAATATGATTTTGCTATGAGAAAAACTATAGATAAAAATGAATTTAAGATGAATAATGAATAAATCTAGATTGCAAAACAACTTTGTATAAATATAATGGCATATGTAAGAAGAAAAATAACTGTAAATACTACAAAAAACAATAATTTTTATTGTAATAAAACATCCATTGTGATGATGGTGATGATGATTATTATTAGTATAGTAGTTATGCCTAGACATACATTCAGATGAGATTTAATTGTGTATTCTTGTAGAATAATGACCATATAGGTAATGTCAAAACTGTCATTAAAAACGGATTCTGCACATTTAATATTGGACCCTGCATATAAAAATAATCTGTATAAGTCATTTCCATGATCTTGGCATCACTACCCTTACCAAAAAGGAGTATACTTCAAGTTTATGTTAGTAAGTATACTTAATAAATGTCAAGATATATGTAAGTATTCTTTATGTAGTAAGTATACAAATATCTGTGTACTAGTAGTATACTTGTAAGTGTACTATTTCAATACTCCTTGGGACTAATTTGGCCCATTTTCTAGTATATGAAAGTATACTTTTAGTATAACAGTAGTAAACTTTGAGTAAACAACTAGTTCACATCTATGTTTTAGTATGTACTGCAATTATATTAAAAGTGAACTTATAGGTATACTGATTGTTTACTAATTAAATACTTGTAGCATTTATAGTACACTTTTAATTATAGTCTCAGTAAACTACTAGTTTATTTGTTTTATACTGCAAGTATACTCGTAATTTTTCTTTAAGTTTACTTTACATCATACTTTAAGTATACTCCTATGTCCCTATTTAGATATTAATTTGTAAATATTTTGTTATATGAATATCATCTGAACATGACACAACATCAAAAGACAGGTATCTGCTTGTAACATAACTTTTTATTCTAGCTTCCATGCATGCGTTTTAAACCCCACCTTGAATGTGGATAGTTTCATAAATAAAATAATAAATAACTCATTTTGAACAACTCGCGAAAAAAGACATGACTTGCTCTGCAAACTGCTCATCAACAACGTAGATAAAGTCTATCACACACCCCAAAGCTTGACAGTCTTATTACCTCTTCAGTTGTCGACTTTTTATTCCATAATTTACACGTTTGATGCTGTTTTATGTCTGATGACGTGGTTAGAATACATGTGTGAAGCTCTTTTGTTTCGGTTTCGTCTTCACCGTGTTTTTTTTGGAATTCCTGTGACGAAGATGTGTACTGCACCCCTACCGATAACAATGCAACACTGAATTTTAGGAACACAATTAGTAGCTTAAATATATTTAGTTTTTATAAAGTTTATAAGTCAAGTATACTTAACTTTCATTTGAAGTAATGTCTGAGAAGTACATAAAGCCCATTTCTGAGAATTACATAAAAAGTAGACTAAAAGTATACTTTCCTATTTTTAGTTTAAAAGAAGTATACTAATAGCACACTTGAATAAACTTCTTTTTCGTAAGGGTAATGCTATACTCTACTAGTTGAGCTGCAGTTACTCATTTGAGCACAATAACTTTAGGATCCACACTAAAGGGTTGAATAATGTGTCAGTAATGGTACATTTCCCTGCTATTGTTAGTGCATTTGGATGCACATTGTTTTCTTTAAGGTTTCAGCAGCAGTCTGACTCTATATTCTCTGATCTGAAGGACTGCAGAGAAGCGTTTGTGGCTCATTCGACTGAGTAATTGACCCTGTGACTGTGAGAAGAGAGAGCATTCTGGCTGGGGAGGCGGTTAATAACCTTGCACTTCCAACGAGTACTGTTATTGTATTACAAACGCTTGTTTGAAACCCCCCCGAAGGCTAATGTCTTAGCTGGCTTTGTTGACTCTCACACTTGATTTCATTTTATAAACGAACAGATCATAATCATAATGTGGCTTACAATTACTTGCTTGAACTATTACTAACAATAATGTCACTAAAATGTCTGTGTTTCTTAATTGTCATTGTGTTTTACATGACCTCAGATGTGTGTGAGAGGTCTGGACCAGAGGAAGGTGCCCTTGAACTGACATGAGGTATGAAGCACTAAACCTCTGGAACTCCTGCGAACGCTTCAAAAATACGTCTACATCAACGTCACCATATTTTAAGACACATTTTTGTAATAATGGATAACTACACTGAAATCTCCTTAATCACATACCATTTGTAAATTTCCTGAGGGTGCATTGCCTAAAAGCATTATTATCTTCTGGATATCTGGCTGAGAAAAGGTGCCAAAGCAGGTGATAAATGGACTTCTAATGAATCCTTCATTGCGGTGATTATTTGTAATTACGCAGATTGCGATAGCGGCTAACAATGCTCCTTCCATTCAGTGACGGGACTATCTTTCATCATTACTGAAATGTGTATGAATCAACACAAAAGCGCTTTTCCGAAGTTGCTGACGCAAATGGGTTATTAGGAGTTTTTCTTCTCCGCGGGGAGAGGCTAACTGCATTAGATGTGCGTTATTCAGGGAAAACAGCCTCGATGTCTTTACACCCTGGGGATTTTTTCTGTCTCCAAAGATCAGAACTTATTCCACACAAGACTATAGTTAGAAGCAGACGGATTTTAGTGCTATACAGCAGTTCGGAATAGGGAATGACTCAGAGATAGGATACATGGATCTTTCAATGTGTAGGCCTTGCCTATGTCACGTTTGAGATTAGGGTATTAACTCAAACCTTTTAGGTGACAATCTACAGTTTATGGGCCTAATTGTTCTTTTCTTTTCTCCTAAATTACACATCTTATGTAGCCTAATATTCAGATTTAATGAAGTACATTTTCTAGCCAGTGTCAACATGACCTCTATTCCATTGGAATTAATTGTAGGCTATTTGTGTTGTTGTGTATTTGTGATTGACTATTACTGATGGTGGTTGCGAAATTTTTGTTAATCAAAGAGTCTTGAAAAAAAAATGTATCATGGTTTTAACACGAAAAAAAAAATAAAAATAAAAAAAGCAGCACAAATGTTTTCAGCATTGACGATAAGAAGAAATGTTTCTTCAGCAGCAAATCAGCATATTAAAATGATTTCTGAATGATCAGGTGACACTGAAGCATGATGCAGAAAATTCAACTTTGCATGGTAGAAATAAAAATATATTCATATAGAAAACAGTTATTTTAAATAAAACGATTCACCAGTTTACTGTAGTTTGTGATCAATAGAAATGCAGCATTGAGCCTAAGAGAAGTCTTTCAACAACATTAGGAAATCTTACCGACCCTAAACTTTTAAACAGTGGTATATGTCAGTGCAACACCGCCCTCATATCAGTTTTTTCGGAATATGAAAATACACAGAACAGAATACTTAAAATAAGTTAAATGTTCAATTCTAATTGTATTTTTTTCCCCATTATAACTTAGCTATGTCAGCAGCATAATTATTTTAGTGAAAATATGGACTAAATATAGAAAATTGTTGCAGGATAATTGCCCATGTCGTTAGAACATATCTCTGACATTTTATGAGACATTTTCATTGGAGTGAAGCTATTTTGTGTATTTCCATTTCTATTCAGTCACCAGATCTCAATCCATCTTGTCGAGTCTGTTCTCTGTTTTAGTCTGTTTTTAGAGTTTGATAAAAAAAGTAAACATCTACAACTATAAAAATAAACGGTTTTCTGTCTGCGTCATCGGTGGGTTTCTCGATTACATAAACAAATGCAGTTTATTGTCAGTAAGCAGTCTCTGTAACAGGATACAGTTCATCAAGTTGTGTTTTCTCATGGGTAGAGAGGAGTTCATTCCTCTGAGATATGACACTGTCCCGCGCAGCCTTTGAGTTTTAATAGCTCAGTGAGGGAAGGCCTTAAGTGCACTCATACATGGATGACATCACAGGTCCCCACAGTGCTTTGCTGCAGGCGGCACGAACAGAGGTGACAGCCAGTGCAAACGAGACAGAATAAAAATCCAGGGCTCAGCAACAGACAGCACATGCTATCATATCTGTCTGACCCAAAATGATTGGAGGCAATGAGGTCGATTCCTTTCTACTGGCTACACAGTTGTTTATCTCTTATGTAAACATTCTGGACTATACATTTGACACACTGCCAAAGTTAGATGAGCGTGACTCCTGGAGCGTGACGTGACGTGTCTTCGGCCTGTTCCTTTTTTCCGCTGAGGAAGCCATTTGACACATTCAGTGAAGCACGATTACAAATCCCGTCCCCCATGGCAAGAGTTTCTCAGAAGGAGGCCATCAATTTACAAGACACTTCACAGTCAAATGTACAAAAATATTGCCATTATCATGTATCATTTTTGGTCATTTTGGATTCTGTTCCCTTATGAAAAAAAATATGGAAGATACTAAAATATAATGATGTAATCCTTTAATGGATTTGAATATTAGAAATGGGGTAGTGTGTTAGTGTAAGCCAGGTTAAAGAGATGGGTCTTTAATATAGATTTAAACAGAGAGAGTGTGTCTGAACCCCGAACAATGTTAGGTAGGTTGTTCCAGAGTTTGGGCGCTAAATAGGAGAAGGATCTGCCGACCGCAGTTGATTTTGATATTCTAGGTCTTATCAACGGGGAGAGTTTTGAGAACGTAGTGGACGTGGAGGACTATAATGCAGTAAGAGCTCTACTACTTCAAATACTGAGGTGCTAATCCATTCAGGGCTTTATAAGTAACTAGCAAGATTTTAAAATGTATACTATGCTCATTAGGGAGCCAGTGCAGAGTTGACAGAAACGTGCTAATATGGTCATACTTCCTGGTGCTAGTAAGAACTCTAGCTGCTGCATTATGGACCAGCTGGAGTTTGTTTATTGAGTGGTGCAGAAAAACCACACCAATAAAGAGTTACAATGAATCTAATCTAAGCTTATGGGGAGGCATGGTCAGGTGAAACTTAATAATATGAGTTTCATTTACCTTGATTTCACATTGTCTTAGTTGAGCTTTAATGAAAAATATTCTATTTATCCATGTTTTGAACTAAAAATTTTACTTGGAAAATAAAACGCCATGGCAATTTAATTGAAGACAAATTATTCATTGGGAAGTAATGTGAAAACCTTTTTCAGCCGTTGTAGGCTTGTTCAATAGTATGGAAATACAATTATGGAATTCTAAAGCCACTGTTTTGCAAAGTCGATTGAATGCTTTAGTCTCAGAATAATGTATGAAAAGTTGGATGCTTTTCTTAGACTACTGACTTTTTGTCATAGCCAAATAGTGAATTCATGTATTATGTTGCAAAATTAATGTATGATTAAAAAACATATGTAATTAAACTCAATTATATGACACTGTGGAAAGTGGGGGAGAAACAGGTCAAGCGGTGGGTGTGTTGTATCACAACCGAAACGGGGAATACTTAAAATAAGTTAAATGTTCAATTCTAATTGTATTTTTTTCCCCATTATAACTTAGCTATGTCAGCAGCATAATTATTTTAGTGAAAATATGGACTAAATATAGAAAATTGTTGCAGGATAATTGCCCATGTCGTTAGAACATATCTCTGACATTTTATGAGACATTTTCATTGGAGTGAAGCTATTTTGTGTATTTCCATTTCTATTCAGTCACCAGATCTCAATCCATCTTGTCGAGTCTGTTCTCTGTTTTAGTCTGTTTTTAGAGTTTGATAAAAAAAGTAAACATCTACAACTATAAAAATAAACGGTTTTCTGTCTGCGTCATCGGTGGGTTTCTCGATTACATAAACAAATGCAGTTTATTGTCAGTAAGCAGTCTCTGTAACAGGATACAGTTCATCAAGTTGTGTTTTCTCATGGGTAGAGAGGAGTTCATTCCTCTGAGATATGACACTGTCCCGCGCAGCCTTTGAGTTTTAATAGCTCAGTGAGGGAAGGCCTTAAGTGCACTCATACATGGATGACATCACAGGTCCCCACAGTGCTTTGCTGCAGGCGGCACGAACAGAGGTGACAGCCAGTGCAAACGAGACAGAATAAAAATCCAGGGCTCAGCAACAGACAGCACATGCTATCATATCTGTCTGACCCAAAATGATTGGAGGCAATGAGGTCGATTCCTTTCTACTGGCTACACAGTTGTTTATCTCTTATGTAAACATTCTGGACTATACATTTGACACACTGCCAAAGTTAGATGAGCGTGACTCCTGGAGCGTGACGTGACGTGTCTTCGGCCTGTTCCTTTTTTCCGCTGAGGAAGCCATTTGACACATTCAGTGAAGCACGATTACAAATCCCGTCCCCCATGGCAAGAGTTTCTCAGAAGGAGGCCATCAATTTACAAGACACTTCACAGTCAAATGTACAAAAATATTGCCATTATCATGTATCATTTTTGGTCATTTTGGATTCTGTTCCCTTATGAAAAAAAATATGGAAGATACTAAAATATAATGAAATATATATATATCTAATATGATGTATATATATATATATATATATATATATTATATTAAACACACACACACACACATTTCTATATGGGAAACAAGTGCATATATTTTTGTCAGTATGCATATGGACCATGTATGGCTATAGATTGATGCATAATGAAAAATATATAAAATCAATGAAAGCAAAAACTGCACTCATGTTTCGTGTACTAGCTTTCGTCAAAATACTAAAGTAATTAATGCGGTTTCATGAGATTAACCCATGGGCTTACAGCCTACTATAGTCACTAAACTTTATTGTGGAAGATTAAACTTTACATTATGTTAGTTTAATTTTCTGTTTTATTTTAATTCAATTCCAAATGTTAATTTAAAAACACAACAAAACATGAATTTTTTATCTGAAAACATTTCCCCATAAAACATGAAAAAACTAGTTTAGCAAACTAACATAAAACAGTTTATCTCAGAATCACAACAAACGGCATCAAAACAATATGCTTTTATTCCACTCTCAGTTCACAATATTGGCAGTACTGAATTTTAGGTGCTAACTCACTTTTTCTGAGGTTGAGTATTACCTGCTGAATAAAATATAAAGTGCTTTTCATACACAGTCCAGGTGCAGAGCATAAATCAGTCTGAAAAAATAGACATAGAAGGCCTGAGATCGGTCAGTTCATCCATTACAAAAATGTTCTTCCAAGATGATTCCCACTCTAGATGGGATTAGCTGTGGACTTGCTCGATCAACGCTGAGGATTCTTACTGGAGTCTTGTCAGCTGCATCCTAACAGAGAAAGAAACTGATCGATAAAGACATTATCAAGTCAGTCAGATAATGCTGTTGTCTAATACTCAAGATCATATGCTGCGTTCACACCATGTTCTACTTAGAGCTGTTCATGTCCTTGGACCAGGAACTGTGCGTTTCTATGGCAACACTACCCATGCCTAAATTAATCTGCAGCAGTCAGGTAAAGTGGTCACGTGGTACAAGTAGAAGCTCTCAGAAAATTCACAGATTACAGATGGTAATTATGAGTTCTACAAGGACATGAATTATTTTTCCAAGTGGGAATCTTGTCATGATGGCAAAATACAAGAAGTCAAGTCAAGTCACCTTATTTATATAGCACTTTTAACAATACGGATTGTGTCAAAGCAGCTGTACAGTATTAAATAGGAAAATAGTGTGTCACTAATGCAAAATGACAATAGTAAACACAAAAATTTCAGTTAAAGGCAGTTCATCAATGAATTCAGTGACGTCATCATCCAGCTCAGCTCAGTTTAAACGGCATCTGTGCAATCAATTTGCCAAGATCATTTGCATGTAGTATCTTCCATGATATCGCTGGAAATGAAGTGTCCCCAACTTAGCAAGCCAGAGACGGCAGTGGCAAGGAACAAAAACTCCATCTGTGACAGAAATGGAAGGGAAAAAAACTTGGGAGAAACCAGGCTCGGTCGGGGGGCCAGTTCGCCTCTGGCAGACGAAACCAGCAGTTCAATTCCAGGCTGAAGCAAAGTCACATTGTGCAGAGGACTCAACTGGTTCATGTGGTCTTGTAGGAGACAAGGTCTTCACTGGGGATCTGTCTCTGGGGCGCATCTAGTTGTACTGATCTCCGCTGACATTCAGGGCTAGAGACGTCCTCTCTAGTTGCTGATCCACCATCTGATATGGATACAGACTGGATCTGGTAGCTACAGTGACATCTGATCTGATCGGACAGGTGGATCTCGTGGCTACGGTGACCTCGGAATAAGAGAGAAACAGATTAATATTAGTGTAGATGCCATTCTTCTAGTGATGTAGCAAGTACACCGGGTGTTATGAGGAGTGTTCCCGGTTCTGGTTGACCTAATAATGCAGCCTAAAAATCCTTTAACAAATTTGAATATTACAAATGTGTTAGTGTGTTATGTGTAAGACAGGTTAAAGAGATGGGTCTTTAATCTAGATTTAAACTGACAGAGTGTCTGCCTCCTGAACAATGTTAGGTAGGTTATTTTAGAGTTTGGGCGCTAAATAGGAAAATGACCTGCCGCCCGCAGTTGATTTTGATATTCTAGGTATACAAATGGGAGCGTTTTTGGGAAACGCGTGGAAGGAGGATTAAGGCAGTAAAGAGCTCTAATACTTCAATACTGAGGTGCTAGCATTTTTTTTCCCCACCCCCCCCCCCCCCCCCCCCCCCCCCCCCCCCCCCCCCCCCCCCTCCCCCCCCCCCCCCCCACCCCCCCCCACCCCCCCCGGGCTTTAGAAGAATAAGCAAGATTTTAAATCTATACGATGTTTAATAGGGAGCCAGTACAGTGTTGACAGAACCGGGCTAATATGGTTATACTTCCTGGTTCTAGTAAGAACTTTAGCTGCTGCATTGGGGACCCCCCCCCCCGCGCCCCCCCCCCCCCCCCCCCCCCCCCCCCCCCCCCCCCCCCCTCCCCCCCCCCCCCCCCCCCCCCCCCACCCCCCCCCCCCCTGATGGAGTTGTTATTAAGTGTGCCGAAAACCACAAAATAAAGCGTTACAATAATCTAATCTAAGCATGGGGAGGCATGGTCAGGTGATAAACTTAATAATATGAGTTCATTTAACCTTGATATTTCACATTCGTCTTAGTTGAGCTCTTAATGAAAAATATTTATATTTATCAATATTTTGAACTAAAAAATATTACTTGTAAAATAAAACAAATAATGGTAAATTTAATTTAAAGACAAATTACTTGGATGAAGACTGCTTGAAAACCTTTTTAAGCCAGGGTGTAGGCTAGTTCAATAGATGGAATACAATTGATGACTTCTAAAGCCACTGTTGCAAAGTAGATTTAATGCTTGTCTATTAATAATGTATAAATATTGATATTTTCTTAGCCAAATATGAATTGTTGTCATTAGCAATATGAATCATGTCATATTTTGCAAATTTACTTAATGATTTAAAAAAATATGTAATGAATCAATTATCTGCCACTGTACTAAAGGGGGGGAGAAACAGGTTCAAGCGATGGAGTGTTTTCATCACACATGACCCAAGGCCGTGCTGGCACGTAGCACTTCCTGTGTCACCCCAACTTGACACGTGAAAGGGCAAACCTGATCGTCAGTCTCCAATGGGGAAAAAATGGGAAACCGACGGGGCTCCCACACCTCCTTATTCTGCAGCTGCTGCGGGACAGCAACAAAAATGCAAAAATCGCCTTTCAACGTCAGCAAATTCCACAATACAAACAGGCGGCTTTTATTGTAGGCCACTTGCTATAAATATTAGATTATTACATTTGAATTATGACGCATACGGACCTCATTATCAATAACGTAGAAACGAGAGCAGAATCGTGCGACCTAATCAACTCGACAGATCCCTGTGTTTCATGAAACGTGCGCTATGCCGCCAATCTCATTCGTATAGTATGCTCTATTTGCTCGAAACCGTTGTGCAATGTGGCACATAACCACACTCGTCTTTGATCACACCCTAAACAGCCGGTTTGAATCCTCGCCCCTAGTTTACGACGACGGGAGAAACGAAACTCCGGCCAAAAAAGTTGGAAGTAGGCATAGGTTCATCGCAAAGATCGACTGATCTACTCACAAAACCACAGTGACCCTTGTAATCTGCAACAATTTCTGTCATTATATGTCTAAAAATATGCTAAAATTTCTAAACGGTATTCCGAACCCTCACAAGAATGACAATTTACGTCAGAGTTTTAAAATTATAAGCATTATAATATAATAATAAAAAACCAACGGAGGCAGTGGCCACACCAGCATACAAATGTCAAGCCCAAAATGAAAACGGCTTGTTTGCTCAAACGGAACCTGTGTCTTCATACCAATAATCTATAATGTTTCCATTTTTGCCATATTGTAACATTTGTTTGCTTTACAAGGCTTTATCTTCATCAGGTTCTAATATACGTGTAAAATACTTCACGTGTGCAAAAATGTTTGTTTGGGCGCTGCACGCTGATTTTACAGTGGACCTTTTAAAATAAACAGTGTTACTTTCATGTTTGGTTGACGGCATTTTAGTTTGATGATGAATGGCTGAAATGTCAGGCAACAACTAATGTTGTTTGTGTGTGCGTGAGGCTCCAATGCGATTAGATGGATTAAATCAAATAAAGATATAAAGATATAAAGAAAATAAATTAAATGCATTAGTGTCACAAAAACGAGCGTAGCCTAGCCTATGGGGGAGACCGGGATGATAGTAACACTTTTTGTTTGAGGGTCAGTAACTTAGTGGTTGTTCATGCTAGACTTCTCAAACTTTGATACATTGTAGCCAAATGTGTCTACTACAAATAAAACTCGCTTGAACTTGTACTACACAATCACAGATTATGTGAGTTAATGTCAGATACTAAGAGTTCTGTTGTTACAACCTACCCCACTACTGGGGTGAGTTGTAACAATAAGAGGTAATTTGGTGATACAATATCCACACTTTCCAGATTATGCAAGAACGTTATTGAAGAACAAAGTGAACAATTTAAACTAACAAAAATATTCTGTAACTTTAAACTCAAGACTATAACAAATTGCTGTGTTTGTGTGTGTGTGTGTGTTAGAAACTTTATCTTAACCACTATATCAAATTGTGTTGTGTAGAAGTGTATTTCCTTGGAACTTTAAACTCAAGGACTATAACAAAATGTGTGTGTGTGTTGTAGTTTGTTAGAACTTTAATCTTAACACTATATCAAATTTGTGTGTGTATGTGTGTGTAGTGTATTTCCTTTGGAACTTTAAACTTAAAACTATAACAAATTGCTGTGTGTGTGTGTTGTAGTTTGTTAGAACTTTAATCTTAACACTATATCAAATTTGTGTGTGTATGTGTGTGTAGTGTATTTCCTTTGGAACTTTAAACTCAAGACTATAACAAATTGCTGTGTTTGTGTGTGAATGGAAAGCAAGTCAACAGTACACGTTATTCCCCATGACTAGGTCTTTGGGCAATCAGTGATAAACAATAATCACTGCAGAAAAGCTGTTAACCAGTGGTTTCTTCATAATGGAGACAATAATTGTGGAGTGAATTAACTACCTTAAACAATTTTTGTTCCTTTTTATTTTTTACCACACGCCTATCATATTCATACCTCGCTGGGGGTTAACCCATAGTACAGATCAGCTGCCACCTTCAAATATTCAGTCAAGAGCTCCTCCTGTGCCTCACTGAAGACTTTCTAACTACTACGGTAGCCTACATGGGGCTCCTCACTTGAACCTTCTTCTCTAAGCTTCTGTAAGGCTTTACAATATCTGTACAGTGTACACTCTTAAAAATAAAGGTGCTTCAAAAGGTTCACAGCGATGCCATAGAAGAACCAATTTTTGGTTCCACAAAAGAAGAACCATTCCGTCAAAGGTTCTTTAAAGAATCATTTCTTTCTTAACTTTTTGTAATCTGAAGAACCGTCTTTCGCCACAAAGAACCTTTCGTGAAACAGAAAGGTTCTTCAGATGTTAAAGGTTCTTTATGGAACCATTTAGACAAAAAGGTTCTTCTATGGCATTGTGAAGCACCTTTATTTTCAAGAGTAACGTGACAGACGGAATGGGCCTTGGTGTCTGATCTCACTGATTTTCCTTGCCTGACTTCAGTTGCAGCCTTTCTCAAAATTTCTGCAGGGACACCCCTGTCTGTCTAGCTTCAACTGCTAGGCCTGAAAAAAAAAAAAAAAAGAGAAAAGTAAAAAAATTAAAATAAAATTCTGAATCCTCATAAGGGGTTGGTTGTAACATTTTTAATGAAATGTTACAACTATCCCCACCCCAAGCAGCCATTACATAGCTAACTCTTTTAGCATGTGGGTTTGAAGTTAGCATTAATGTCTAGCATCAAATTAAACTAGAGAAATGGCTACTTAAGATTATGCAAGTCAAAAAATTGTATCTACATTACAATGAATGCTAGGCAAAAAATAATCTTGATAAAAAAAATACTTTCTTACCTGAAAATCACTTTTTTGGTGATAGAATTCACAATCTTGCTCACAGACACATGCCACTTCTCCTGTTAGCTCAAAATGGAGATGGGAGTGTATGATATAGATGACATCACCATAGGTTGTTTCTGATTGGTCAAACTGACAATGTTACAACTAACCCCATGTTACAACACTCCCCGGTCTTCCCTACTTGTTGCACAGTTTTTTTCCTTTTGTTAATCTGTTAATTATATTACAGCCTATTATATGTTTTGTGTGGTCCTGTTTATTTAATTCCTTTTATAGACTTAATTTCAGTTTTTCTCTGTTCACAGAAGTGCTGCAGGTGCATGATCATCGTGGTCTGTTGTTTACGCTGCTGTTCAAGCCTTAGAGCTTGCTGGATATTTCAAATTATAGAGGCTTGTGGGTGACATTGTCATTCCAGCATTTGATTGGACAAAAATTTGACACGCCCATGAGTGCAAGATGAGTCATAGATTATTTTGTCTGTTTTGTCTTAGGAGAAAAATGGTGCATTTTAAATGTGTTTATCTGTTGATTTTGTCAATGTTTAGTAGTAGGTCCTTAAAGCTACACTACACAAATAGTTTGAAGCATTTTGTACACATTAGAGGATGGATAAATAAACAAACTGGATATTGTGAAAACAAACTTTCAGCTTCATGATACCAACAGCCGGATACTTTTCTCTGTGTACAGATAATGTGACACGCACAGGCACATGACAAGTAGGGCCTACATTGCATTTCCCAAGAAATCTGTCCCAACAGCTCTAAAATATAAATCATAGTATACATTTATCAACATTAAAGACATGGTTTGGAAGATGGATTTTTCTTTGCACTTTCATATTTGCAACATTATAACATTGCTATTTTTTTTATCAAACAAACAAATTTATAAATACAATTGTTGTATGTGTTTGTTTGAGTGTTTGTGTGTGTGTGTGTACCTGCTGTCCCTTACCAAAAAGTAGTATACTTCAAGTTTATTTTAGTAAGCATACTAAAATAAAGTTCAAGTATATTTTAAGTAAACTTTATGTAGTAAGTATACAAATATATCAGTGTACCTACATAAAGTTTCACAGATTAGGAGCTAGTTTAGCGCCAAATGCTTTGTGAAATACGTTAAGATCAAAAAGTTAGAGTCCTAAATTAGGACTGACACGCCCTTATTTTAAGATTTCTCTCTAATCGGCGAGTTACGATGTACTTTTAAACCTAAGATGTATGTGAATAGGGCCCCTGAGCGCACATCTCAGAACGCTGACTGTTTCTATAGCAGCCAGGACTTCTTAACGGCAGCTGCAGTGGCGCGATGACTTTACAGATTAGCGATTGGTTCTTTTATTCAGAAGGCGGGGCTTCGTTCTATAGAGCGGCCATATTGAGCGTTGCAGTTTTTTCCCATTCAAAACTATTCGAGTGCCACGTCTTGGGCATTCTAATGTCTTCGCTATTATTTAAGGATGTTACAAATCACTCAGCTCACGATGCGATATGATTCACAATATGGATTTCATATGATTTTCTCACTTTTTTTAACAAAATGAGATTTAAGAAAAAAAATTATAAATCAAATGTGTCCTTTTATTATTGCTTGAACAAAATGCTGCACATTTCTTTGTGAAACTGAAATATGTCAAATAACTAACTAAAACAAACCCCAAATTCAAAAAATAAATAAAACAAATAAAATATAAACAAACTAAGGCTTTGCCTGTCCTCTTTCCATTTAAAATTGCTGTTCGCTTATGGAACAGCGTTACAGCGTTGCCCTGGTTACCGCTGTAAACAAAGCAGCGATGTGCTTAAAGACCCCACAAAATAAAAATGGAAGTTTTTTGGCTTTTAGTATGAATATTTTAGCCTTAAGGTTACATGTAAGCTAGTGTGCTCCAAAACAATGAAAACATTCGCATTTGAAAGAAATAAACATTCAAAACGTACAGTCTCTCACTTCCGGCAATAAGATCAACCACTGTATGTGCAGAGTGGCCTGGGGGCATTTGTGGTCTGCTCACACTGTATTCACTGAGGGCCCAGATGTTAAGCTTCTTTTGGTAGTCACGAGCAGTGTGGCCTGAGGTTTTGGAGGGTCCTGGAAGTAATGGCAGTCATTTAACACAGTGTACACCCAAGGGATCCGCTAATTCTAGTTTCCTAGCTCAGTGTTTCCCAACACTGGTCCTGGAGTAACCTCAACACTGTGCATTTCAGATGTCTTCCTAATCAAACATCTAACCTAGAACCTTGAGACACACCTTTTCAGGTTTCACCTCTTAAACATCTTAGGCTAACATAAAAGATATTTTAAGCATAATACACAACAAACAAAACCCCAGATTTCTTACTGGCATACTTAACATTCCTTTTTTTCTCATTATGCAACTATCCATAAGCACTGCCATTGGTTGGCTGATCTGAAGACACAAGATGATTCATCTTTAGCCACCTGAGCATAACACAACTGTTGTAGCATTTGCAGGTCTTGATAATCAAGGCTCTTGTGGTCTAACCTTAGCACATGACCCATATCCTCAGCCTCCTGGTCTGGTAATTACCGCTTACATTACATGTGCACTTCCTTGTTAGTCATTTTGTAAGGGTTATTAACATAATGAGGCGTTAAAGTCTGAAGCCTAACCTTGTTTTAAAAGTAAAAGCAAATGCAAATCTAAGTAATCATCAGGAGGTTTTACTCAACGTTTCTATTAAGGGTGCTCCGATTGATCGGCTACCGATCACAATCGCCCGATAATCACTTTGGGATGATTGATCAGCGGTCTCTAAAAAGGCCGATCTAATAAAAACGATCTCAAGCTGATGACACTGCCGTGAGAGGTTTGGCACGACATGCAACGGCACCGTCTCAGTCTCTGTCCGGCGAGGGTGAAATAATTACAATGCTGAAGGTGAGGTACAATTCATATTTCTTCATGAAATAACTCGAACCGCAAATTAATAAGCAATTTGAAAAAGTTTCTGTGAGACATCATTTCACAACCAATGAAATTTTCTCTCTTTCTCTCTCAAAATGCAAATGGCTTCAAATCACATCGCGTCTGCACTATAAGTGAGCTGCACGTTGCACAGTTGACACAGGAATTGTCACTTGCACAATTGAGGCAGTGTTGCATCGTCACTAAAGTTTATCATTTGCATTTCTTTTTTAAGTCTTGCCAGTGTTTAAACCATTCAGCACCCACATGCTCTCCTAGAGACCGTGCGCTCATGCACACTCGCAACGCACACACATAACGCCAGGTTCACAATACTTTGTTTGCAGTGCGTATGTGGTGCATATTTTTTCCACGCTCATGTTAACGGATTAAAGCGTTCACACTGCACACAAGTAGGGCTGGACAATAATTCAATATCAATATGTATCGCGATATAATTCTTTTCAATAACGGTGATTTTTAAACACATTTCCGATATTTCGATATACATTACCAGTGTTTCCCATACATTGATTTATTCGTGCCGTTTGACTTCGTTGAATAAACATGAGCACTGCACGGCGCCGGTGTTTTATATGAATGTATCTCTGAAGGGAAACCGACGGTCTTCAGAAAAGTTTTGATGGCATTTTTATTTGATCTGATAAAGTAGCATTCTTGAGCTGAGCTGCTTTGATTACAGCCGTTACTGGAGAAACCGCTAGTTCTACCGCTCTTAAAGCGCCTTCTGCTGGCAGACAATCAGTTTTTAAATTTTCAATAAGCCTGTCTCCAGCAACAATGTTTTTGTTGTTGCTCTTTTTTTTCTGCAGCAACTCAGAGCACTTTTCATATTCTTTATCCTGGCTGAAGCACATTTGTTTCAATCTATAACAATAATCAGCCACCCTACATTACCAGTCAAAGGTTTTTGAACAGTAAGATTTTTAGGTTTTTTTTTTTAAGACTTCTACTCTGCTCACCAATTCTGCATTTATTTGATCCAAAGTACAGCAAAAACAGTAAAATTGATCCAAAGTAAGCAAAAAAATTCTTTGATGAATAGAAAGAGCCAAAGATCAGCATTTATCTGAAATAAAAAGCTGTTGTAACATTATCACTATACCATTCAAAAGCTTGGATGTATGATTTCTTTTCTTTATTTTTTGAGAAGAAATTATAAGAAATTAAGACGTTTATTTAGCAAGATGCTTTAAAATGATCAAACGGATGATAAAGACATGTATAATGTACAAAAGATTTTCTATTTCAGATAAATGCGTCTTACTGAACTTTTTCATCAAAGAAACCTGAAAAAAATTATACTCGGCTGTTTTCAACATAATAATAAATGATTTTTGATCAGCCAATCAGAATATTAGAATGATTTCTGAAGGATTACATGATGACTGGAGTAATGATGCTAAAAAATATAGCTTTGAAATCACAGGAATAAATTGCATTTTAAAATGTATTCAAATAGAAAGCAGTTATTTTTAAATAGTAAAAATATTTCAAAATGTTACTGTTTTTGCTGTATTTTGGATCAAATAAATGCAGGCTTGGGGAGCAGAAGAGAATTCTTTAAAAAAAAAAAAAAAATCTTACTGTTCAAAAACTTTTGACTGTATGTTAGCCTATAGTTTGAAGTAAAAAATAAGGAGAGTCTGAGATTTATTTGGCAGTGATTTCACATTTCTTGTTTGCATGTAGGCTAAATACAAATAAAAGGTGAACTTTAAATTATTTGTGCTGTTTTTTTTTCTAAAGTATTATATAGTTTTATAGGAGTAGGTTTCATAGTTGGCAAATTCATTTTTCATAAGTTTTGTATGCACAGACATCTGTTGTGGGCGTACTTGGCAGTTTTTACAAGGCTTTTTAAAATAGTGTTCATATCGATATCGTAATTATATCGTATCGACCGAAATTAAGAAATATATGGTGATATCAATTTTGGCCATATCGTCCAGCCCTAAACACGATGCGGTCCGGCAGTGCGTTCCACGAGCGGTGCGTCTGCAGCAGTGCAGAGATGGTTTCCGCACCGAGTCTATTTTTGCTGCGCTGCAAGTGCTGAATTAAAGTAACAGCGCATTGTTTGCAGTAAATATGAACATGCATTGACTAAAAAATGTTATAATTACACCATAAATACACATAATGAAAGTCTACTGTGTTTCACAGTCAACAAAGGCTATGGCTTTTTGGCTAGGTTTAAAGGAAAAGAGAACTTTTAGTTAAAAACAAGGCAATAATTTTAAAGTATTAATTAAATTCTTTATGAACTGCAGGATTGTTTGTAATAAAGATTTAAATGCAAAAGAAAAGGCAGTAGAGCTGACTGTTTCTGTCAATGGTAAGTTTTAATTTAGAATGTTTGTGATAACGTAAGAAAAGTAGTTTAAATGTTTTGCTTTAGAAATTAATACTAAATCTAAGACGTAAAAAAAAAAATAAAAAATGCAAAAGTAAAAAATTTGAATAATTGATGAAAGATTGTATTTACTGTACTGTGTAAAAAACGAATCAAAATATTGAAAAAAAAAAAAAAAAAAAAAAAATAGCTTTTAAGTAACAATTTTGATTTGAGTGAATCAACAAAAAAATAATGGATAAATGTGTTTGTGGTAAACAGCCACGGATCATTAGTGGACTCCTGTGTGAAAGCACAGTACGTGCTGCTTCTGTACCACACATATGGACTACATACGCACTGCAAACGGAGTATGTGTGAACCTCACATACAGCTCACAAAATCAGGCTTGCGCAGTGTAAGCTATTGTGCAACAATAACACGATTGTAAAAACAAAAATACAGTGCATGATCAAACATTTAGGTGAGATAAATATATAGTTTTGAAAAATGTCTAAAAAATGGGCAAAATGCTCAACTGAAGAAAAAATAGCTTGACTATCACAAGAGTCACCTAAGAGGGGAATTAATTTTCAAAAATGAAATTCAGGCCCCGAATAAATGTCTAAAAATCTTGATTGGATCATCATATATATAATTAGGCCAGGGCGATAAAACGGTATCGATATTTATCGACGGTAGGTATGTTAGAGTGCGTCAGGGAGCATCATCAGTGGAGCACAAGATGCGGTGATAATGATGTAAGTCACATTGTAGTTTAATGTTTTGTTAGTCTAGCCCAAGAGACGTGCAGTTGCTGCATTATGCATTCAAAAATTAGAGAAATATAGAAGCTCAATGCGGAGAAGATCTTGATTAGGTTAAAACCCAAACCAAGCCATTCACATAGAACGCAAATTTAGCAATTTTTTTAGATGGACAAATATGACTGTTGCACTCACGTCTCACACAAGAGCCATGCAAAGTTAAAACAGTTGAAACTTTTAGAATACACGTCGCGAATTTGTGGAGGTTTATTCCTTTTCACTGCGTCTCATATGTTTTTAAATGCAATCTGAGTGAATGGCGCCTCCTGTTGCCTGGGAGAACAACGTCAAAAGTTTCCTAAAGGTGTAGTTCACACAAAAATGAAAATTTGATGTTTATCTGTTTACCCCAGGGCATCCAAGATGTAGGTGCTTTGTTTCTTCAGTAGAACACAAAAAAAGATTTTTAACTCAAACCGTTGCAATCTGTCAGTCATATAATGCATGGCAATGGTAACAAAATCTATCAGAGTAAAAAAAACATGCACAGACAAATCCAAATTAAACCCTGCGGCTCGTGACGACACATTGATGTCCTAACACAGGAAACAATTGGTTTGTGACAGAAACCGAACAGTATTTATATAATTTTTTAACTCTAATACACCACTATGTCCAACTACCTTTGCGCGTGTGCACGGTATCTGGTGCGTGAGGTGTGTACGCGCCCTGGCGTAGTTTACGTTAATGGGTGTGTTGTCGCGGGAGGACCAAACGACAGACACCGTTTATTAACAGAAAATAAACAGTGTCAAAAATAAACAGGGGATCTGGTGTCCTCGTCGTGCTGCGGGGTTCGTGAAGGGAAGGGAAGTGGTCAGGAAGGAAGGAAGGGTCCAGGTAAGGGGTGGAGTCCGGCGGATGAGGAACGGCCGGAGGGCTAGAGTGAGCAGAGGCGGCGGATTCGACGAAGAAGCGTCCGGCGGGCCTGCGGCAACCACATGTGATGACCCGGGACTGGACTCCGCTTTGTCCACGGTGAAAACCGATCCAGAGATCCACAGCGCGAAGTTGATGTATTTACTCAGTGACCAGCACGGATCAGCTCTAGGCATGGTGAAGCTCTAGGGTGATGCTGATAATTAGGGGGAGGCAGCCGACTCGTCACAGTGTGTTGATATCCAGCCGAAGAGCAATCAACCATAACTTCAGGCGAGCAGGCTCAGAAGTCGGTTTGAACAATCCGGATAAGCGCAAGTAAGTACCATTTTGATTAGCCGTCGTACCTACAATGTTTGTGCACTGTGTAAACAATGAGTGACGTATACGCGAGAGAGATCACAACACGCCACAGGAAGTCGTGCGCGTGCTCAAAGCAGTTGGACATAGTGGTGAATTAGAGGTAAAAAATTATATAAATACTGTTCGGTTTCTGGCACAAACCGATCGTTTCGTGTCTTAGGACATCAATGTGTCGTCACGAGCCGCAGGGTTTAATTGGATTTGTCTGTGCATGTTTTTTTTACCATTCATAGACTTTGTTACCTTGCCATGCATTATCAGGAGATGGACTCCAAACGGTTGGACTTACAAATCATCAGTGTGTTCTACTGAAGGAAAAAAAGTCACCTACATCTCGGATGGCCTGGGGGTAAGCAGATAAACATCAAATTTCATTTTGGGTGAACTATCCCTTTAAAGTACCCCGGTAGTGCAAATATTTTATCCCTTAATACTTATCTTTGTCATCAAAATAAATATTAAATGTTTTTGCTTGTGAAATAATTTCTCAGGCCTGAAAATAGATTGAAGGTAACAACACCCCTTGCTATTTACTATACGCTGATCTATGAATAGCAAATTAGTCCCGACTCCATCAGTCACACAGCCAGCGCCTCATGATCCACTGAATGTAGTAAACCAGCAAAACAAAGGCATACAGGATAACGACTGATACAACCTATGTTTTTTAGCGGACAACTACAGTGAATATTCAGTAACAGTTAAAGTTACTTACGGAGCGATGTTGTCTGCCTAAAATGCTTGAAGACCCGAATGCAGCCGTTGTGATTGTAATCGCGCCCACGAGCGGACGCGGTGAAGTGCAGACACAGCTGCGGAGAGGTGCGTGAGACTCCGGGATACTTTTACATGTTGCCAAGGTGGTTATAATGCAAATTAGCGGTTCTAAATTCACATTAAACCACAGCATCATGGGTTTTTTGCTCTGATTTATTTATGGTTTTGTGCTGGTATTGGCATATTTTGCATGCTAGTGATAGAAATCGATCCCTTGACGTGATTGATTATTGTTTTGGGACGTAGCAAACCGAGGGCTTTTTCAAACCGTATTTCTGGGTCAGCCATTGGGAAACTACAGTTTTAAGGAGAAAAATACTCAGCAATGGTGTTGATTAATAGATTGGCACATGGTTTGTCTAAAGGCATATTTAAAA
>JADLZN010001928.1:0-124205 GCA_018155175.1 Sinocyclocheilus anophthalmus
CGTCCATTGCTCTTTCAAGTGTGAATCCCGCATAAATATGCGTATGTCATTCCTGAAACTTTGCAGCGTGTATGTGGCCAAAAAATAAAAGTTCTATACAAATTCTGAATGGATTATAGGCTATTTAGCCTAGAAAGCACACAAAGAGCACTCCATTTAAAATCACTAAAAAGCTGTCCCTCGTCGTCTTAGCGATCTCATAAAGTTTTGTTTATAATGAGAGGATTTGCAAGCTTGCACTGGACAAAAATAAAACTTAATTTTCTCCAGAGCGCAAACAAAGATATGCTTTGGATAGTTTGCCAGATCTGTTTCGCCAGTATGATAGTGAATAGATAATGTGTAAAATTTTTCGGCGCCTATGTTCACAGCGTCCAAAAATCTAATTAGAACCAGCTGAACAGGTTTTGAAAAAAAATTGTTTTTCTTTTTGTGGTGCCCTACCTGATCGAAAAAATCCAGTCTTTCATTCTGTCTGTGTCAGTTTGAATATTGTTAAAGTTTTAAATCCCTGGCGCTCCTCTGTCGGTCATGAATCACGGAAAGCGAAACTTAAATCCGTCACAGCAGTGGTTGGATTTATTCACGCATGTTAAAAATATTTATTAAAACCTTCTTTTTCACATTCTTATTTACAGCATTATCATAATAAGCTGTATATTAACTTATTGGGAGAAAACCTGTAGTTGAAATCCGACATTGAGCACCCCCGTATAGCCAAAATAGCATGATCCTTGTTTTGTGGTAGTCGAATCAGGCTCATCCTATTGAAGCTTCCACTGATTAATTTTTTTGTAAATTTAATGCGAATATTGAATCGCAAAGGTAGAGAATATGTTCTATACTGTAATAAAGGGTTGTCGATTAGCACTGGATTATAAATGTACTTTTTTAAAATTATGAAAATACCCAAGATCAGTTCAAGCATTTCTATTTCCTTTTTATTCAATCACAGTAATAGCTGGATGCCTTTATCCATATTAGGGATTTCCTGGAACATATGAGTTCTATTACTTCTGTGATGCATATTTGGAGTTTCTGCGAGATGGCACTCTCTGGCTTCCAGTATGAATGAAACAGACATTATATGTGTTTAGGGCTCAGTTATGCGCACTCAGTCCTATTTTGGGCATAAACAGGAAAAAATAATACTTCTCTCTAAAGAAATTTTAAGTAAACATATGATAATCCATGTTTTTCTCCAGTGTAAAGTGTACAGATGTTTTCCCCCCACTGTGGGTGCATAAAAGGTAGGGGTGCTTTGATCAGGATTTTTGAGGCTGATCACAGAAAGCCGTATCTGCCGATACCGATCATCGGATGTGGAGACGCGACGTTATTCTTTTTTTTTAAAGCCTTCTTTTTATCATTTAGAATTATTTATAGTGATGCTCCAATCAGGATTTATAGACATTTATTCAGGGCCTGAATTTCATTTTTGAAAATGGGGGGAATTCCCTTCTTAGGTGACTCTTGTGAGAGGGGAAGCAGCACGGACTGTGCTTTCACACAGGAGATCGCTACGATCCGTGGCTGGTGCACCACAAACACAAACCATTCTTCCATTATTTGCATTTCCAATCAAACATTGTACCCGGAAATGCTTTGCAGACATCGCCCAATTTGCTTTTTTTTCTCTTTTTTTTACACATTAAGTAAACAACTTTCACAGGACAGTTTAAACACATAAATTAGAAAGCAACACTATTATTCAATGCTGTTTACTTTGGCATTTACTTATAGATATCTATTAGTTGCCTCAAGCAAGTGCGCAAATAAATTATTTAAACTCTTTTCTTACGTTATCACAAAACTTAATATTGACAGAATAGTCCGCTCTACTGCCTCCTTGAATTGAAATTCTGTATACAAGCCAATCCCTGCGGGTCATAAAGAACTTTCGTTTCCTACCGCCATTTATTACCTGTTATCTAAAAGTTGCTCCTTTCTTCCTTTAAAACCTAGCAACAAAATAGACAGTGTTGACTGTGAAACTACTTGGTTTAACTTTAATAATGTGCATTTATCGGTGTAATTACTCATTTTCGTGTCATATCCATGTCCAATTTCTGCAAACAATGCTCGCTGTTACTTTAATAAAGCACTGCAGCGCAGCAAAAATAGACTAGGTGCGGAAACAATCTCTGCGCTGCTGCAGACGCACCGCTCCTGGAGCGCAATGTGGACCCAACTGCGTGCGTGTGCAGTGTGAACGCTTTATTAAGCCGTTAACATGAGCGCGGAAAAAATAAGCACCACGTATGCACTGCAAACGGAGCAATGTGAACCTGGCAATTATGTGTGTGCGCTGCTGGAGGCGGCGTTGCTAATCGAGCGAACGGCGCTGACATGGCCGAATCACCCGGGACAGAATTAAAACGTTAGTACATGACTAATCGATAAACTGTCAGTGACGATGTGACACTGTCCTCGATGTTGCAAGTGACAATTCTGTGTCAAAGGTGCAGCGTGAAGTCGCGTATAGACAGACGCATTTTAGGTGGTGAATTAGAAGCCATTTGTGTATTTTGAAACGCAGAGAAAGAAAGAGCGCGTGCACGGTGGTTTATCACGCTGTTTGTGAAAGGACGCTCTCACACAAGGTTTTAATTACTTATAATTAGTTTAATGAAGACATAGAACTGTACCTCCACCTCAGATTTCTAATTATTTTATCCACAACGGAAAGCGACTTGAGACGGGTGCCGCCTGATGTAGCTCCCCAAACCTTTCACGGCAGCGTCATTAGCTTGAGATTTTTTGAGATCGGCTTTTTATGTTTGTTTTAGAGGACCGGCCCACGATCAATCATCCCACGGTGATTATCAAACATACCACATCCATTTTTTTTTCACATACCGATAGTGACGGTCGACGATAAGTCGAAGCCACCCCTAATAAAAGGGTTAATATTAAAGAACATGACTTCTGTTTTTCGATTTTCCATACCTCTGAATAAAAAAGTAAGAAATTACTGTCAAAGATTGCATAGGTACAAGTAACCCTGCAGTTGCTAAAACAAATGTTTTCGTCAAAGAAAAATTTATTTATTGTTCCCTTACTCATTAATGTTTATCTGGTTATGATATTAATTAGTTATAGGTCTATTTGTTGTTAATTTGTTTTAAAAAGCACATTTTAAATTGCAAATCGCAATTTTTAACCAGAAAAATTGCAATTAGGTTTGGTGCGATATGCTGAAAAATATCAAGGGATGGCAAAATGGCCAAAATCATTTGACATGCATACATACGGCATTTTGTAAAACAAGTGCTAGCAGAATGCGAGATCACATCCAATCTGAAAGGACACTAAGTCATTTTTTGCTTATTCATGAAATAAACAAAATCTGGAAAATGTAAACACTACATCTGTATTGATTATCATTTCCCCAGTTACTGGCAAATAATATATAGGTGGTTCAATTTATTAAATTAAATATCATATAAACATAAAAAAATAAACTTTTGAAGTGCAGGTGTATTTCTGATTTATTTGACAGCTAATGGAAGTGACAGTAAGAAACTGAGGGTGGAGGACAGCATGGACAGCCCACCATCCAGAGTCATTCATATCCGGAAACTCCCCAATGAGGTTTCCGAGACTGAGGTCATCGCCCTGGGTTTGCCCTTTGGAAAGGTCACTAATATCCTGATGCTTAAAGGCAAAAATCAGGTATGTGATAGGGGATGGTGGTGAGGAACGTTAAATCTGTTGTGATAGCAAAGAGATAGAGCTTCTGAAATTCAATTTAGTGTTTAAAATGTCTTGTTAAAGAGTCATGAAACCCCAGACTACTTTTCCTGAGATTTTAGCAGAGTTGTTTGTGTTGCACATTATAGAAGACAATGTAAGCATCCGATAATTTTAACTGTTGGAAAAAACTGGTTAATTTTAAGCTTTTTTTTTGCGCTATTTCCATCTTCCGGGTTTAAAATCTACATCGTGTTGACGTCACAATTTGTGACGTGGCAATGGACTATAGTACATTGATGACACATTGGTGTATATTAAATTATTCATGAGACTGTGTTCTTATCTACAGCAAGTGTTGATTTGATATGACAGAGGCTTCAGACTGTGAGACTGCGTTCATTAACTGAGAGAAACGTTCATGCGATTCGCCATACGCGAAGAAGCAGAACGTTTTGTGTTTCTGCCGGTTGTTTAATTAAGGAGTCGGCACAACGCCGGATTCACTTGTGGTGTAAACTGTTTTACAGCTCTGTGACACAGCCATCAAATGCTTATATAACGCAGCCTCCGCCCCGATATAAGATAAAAAGTTATCAGCTTCACGAGGCGCTGCAACAGCGCCGTCATATATAGGTTTTGCGATGCAAAGCGCGCAAAGGCGTCGCGTTCTATTTGTTGTTTTTACTGATGGGCGGTGAAATGAAACTGTCTGAAAGAAGCTGTGCTGGCTGTGTGTGTCTTTCTACCTATTCCCCCTCGACTCCGCTGATGAACACACCACTTTTTTAGCATTTTTTTAAAACTGTAGTGAGAACTAACCAGTGCTGAAGCAGGAGGTTTCATGACCCTTTAAAGCTGTTTTTCAAATTGGGCCCCCCCTGTTGTGGTCCTCCAACCCGTTGAACAAAGTTTTTGAAATTCATTTGGGATAAAAGAGCTTAGTTTTCATTTTGCACACTTTTCCTCAATTAGGCATTTTTGGAGCTAGGAACAGAGGAAGCAGCTGTTACCATGGTGAACTATTACACAGCTGTTACACCTCAAGTGCGTAATGTCCCAGTGTTCATTCAGTACTCCAACCACAAAGAGCTCAAGACTGACAGTGCGCTCAACCAGGTTAGAAAATGCACTCCTCCTTGTTTTAATTTTTCAGAACTAAAATTATATCAGCAACAGAAGTGTGTAATTAGCATAGTTCTAGTCCTAATCGGTTCCCTTGCTTTCCTTCCAAAGCGAGCTCAGGCTGTGCTACAGGCGGTGTCCGCGGTCCAGGAGGGTGGCTCTCCAAGCTCTGCGGCTGGTGAGAGTGTGTTAACGCCTGCCCCCAGCCCAGTACTGCGAATAATCATCGACAACATGTTCTACCCAGTCACCCTGGATGTCCTCCAACAGGTCACTGGCCACAGCAGGCATCCATCTGGAACAAACTGCAGTTTAAAAAAAAAAAACAGCCGAATGTATTTTTACACTCTCATGTAGAGACCTGCACGGGACGGATTTTTCAGTCCAGCGCCCGCAATGATTATGTTTGCTTGCCCATCTTCCCTTTCTTTATGTCCCGCGCCCCGGCCCCCCGCCCACGGCCCGCTCCGCCCTTGCAACATCATGATTTGTCCACCTCCCGCCCGCAGAAACCCGCCCATAAAAGTAATCTATATGTTTTCTCAGTACATCGGAAAAGACATTTACATTAAATGGTTTCTTGTAACATATCCTAAGCTCCAAACATCCAGAATAAAAGTAAAAGTGACATCTCAGTTAATCGCTATTCATATTAAAGCTCTGTACCTAACACAATAAATAAGAAATATATGCACACATTGAGCTTGAACAGGTCTACACGTCGTATGTTTTTAAAATTAGAAGATCGTGAGTCGGACTGCGGGAGTAGTCAAATAATCACCTATGACTGGACTATTGGGTTCTTCCAGAAATCAACCCCTGAGTCTGTGATTGGCTACATTGCGAAACCCTTTAAATACGTGTTATAAATAGAAACTATGCCTAACTACCGCATATCAATCATTTTAATGTTAATATTAGTTATAACTTTTGTACAACAGATAAATAACAATTTATATTTTAGACACTTTATGTTTAGAACATTTCTATTTTGCGGGAGTCCCGCGAATAATTTTATTCTCCCGCATCCCGCACACAAGAGTCTCTTCCCACCCGCACCCGCACCCGCCCATCAAGAGTTGTCCCGCGCCGCACCCTGTTGCGTTGGGTCCCGCGCGGTACTCCCACGGGAGTGCAGGTCTCTACTCTCATGCCTCTGAATTAACAGGACTTTGCACTGATCTCTCTTAGATCTTCTCCAAGTTTGGGACTGTCATGAAGATAATCACATTTACCAAAAATAATCAGTTCCAGGCTCTTCTGCAGTTCAGTGACCCAGTAAATGCCCAGCAGGCTAAACTGGTGAGTGAACGAAGAGGAGGATTGAAACCACTGCAAAATCTATAAATGTGTAATGATGTGCCAAAGCACTGTTATGAGATTTTTAATGTGATGGTTATGGCCACAGGCAAATTATGATCCAGTCATATGTTGGTTTAGTACCTTTCTTTCATTTATGTGATGAAATGACTGCAGTTGTCATTACTTGTAGAGGACTGTTTTTATTACTTTGAGCCAGGGCCCTACATTACGCGCTGGCTGTAATTATTCTTATCCTTATTCACCCATGTCATAGAATAACAAATGTCTTGCTCTCATCCTCCGTCTCTTTTTTTCTCTTCCTTTCAATAAAGTCCTTGGATGGCCAGAACATATACAACTCCTGCTGCACTTTGCGCATCGACTTCTCCAAGCTGGTCAACCTGAATGTAAAATACAACAATGACAAAAGCCGGGATTACACCCGGCCAGAGCTGCCCGCAGGAGACGGTCAACCGCCCATGGACCCGTCTGTGGCTGCCACTCTCAGCAAAGATTCCACCTCCCTGCTCGGTATGTTAAAAAACGCTCTTGCGTGTGCCTCAAACACAATCGTTGCTCAATCACACCTTTAAGACCCATCTTCCCTGTCATTCTCTGACATGCATCATCATCTCCTGTCTGCATAGCTTCAGTTTCAGAGCAGGGTAGAGGTGTGAATGCTTCCCCTCTATTGTGATTCATGAGAGTTTTCTAGTTCTTAGTGGAAAATGGGTCAATGGTGCCTGAAATGCAATCCCGTCTAATTGATGTGCCATTCAAACACGTTGCTTTACGTTTTTGCCGCTTCCACGGCCCCCAGTCTGTGTTTGATCCCGTAAGACTTTGACTGTACACGTTCTCCTTAGGTACTCCCTCTGGAATGGTAACTTCCTACTCTAGTGGTGGAGGGTTTCCATCTTCTCTAGGTACCTATGCTTCCATTTACTTTCCTTTTTCCTTTTGATTTTCTAACCCTACTTGAATGCGCTCTTCCTTCTGAAGGACAGGGACTTTTCCAGTGCTGTCAGAATTGGCAGGGCTTTCATGTTGAAACCACCCCAACCATTTGTCCTGACTTGACATGCAGGATTCATAAACAGTGTCATTATTTGTCAAAGCATAAATCTGAAGCTGCAACAATAAGCCCTTCCATTCGGCATTATGGGCCTGACGTAATAGATTGACATGCACACTAATTAGGGACCCGTATTTCAGACAGACTGGCAATCCAAACTGCCAAACACGAGTTCCCTTTAGCTAAAGCAGAGCGGCCTATTGAGCAGCTAACTACAGCGAGCAGAGAGGGCCCAAAAAGCAATTTTGTTCGGATATTGCTCTAGAGTGCCAGTCTGTGTGAAATCGGTTCAGATTGTGATCTGCCTAGCGGCAGATATTGACTCTGGGATGTGGGTTTGCCCGAGGTGTGTGGTGTTGGCTGCGTAACTGGATGTGCTTGGTGTGGTGGGTGCAGACAGGTAGAATGCATGGCCACAGGGCAGATCCGACTGAGATGCTGAGCAGTAGGCTCTTCTGGGTTGTGTGAGCTGACACGGTCCTTCCTCTCTTCTCCTCTCTCTGTAGGGGCCATCAGCCCTCTGAGTGCAGCAGCAGCAGCGGCGGCAGCAGCAGGGAGGGTGGCGTTGTCTGGACATACGGGACCTGGCGGAGTGCTCCTGGTCAGCAACCTCAACGAAGAGGTCAGACCTCAACACCCACAACACACACACAAACACATCCCTGCTCTCTCTGTTCATTCTTTTCATTATGTCAATCAGGTCACTGTATGTCTCAGGTTTTATATGTTCAGTCCTCATCTGTTAAAGATCATTTTTGAGTTGGAGGGGCCTTCATGACATTTAGCAGCAGAGCAGTGTTAACATACCAGGGCTCGCAGAATTTCAAAATCCCTGGTAGCCCTTCGGGGCAGGTACTCTTCAAATTTTGGTTTAACAAAAAAACTCTTAGCCCCAAAAAGTAATTTTAACTAGCCCAAATAAAAAAACAATATATATTTGTTTTGTTCAATATAGAAAAATAAGATAGGAGTTTAATGTCAATCAAACTATTGTCAATACACAAATATCAACCAAAATGCAAGGAGGAATTTTATTTCAATATTTATCAGGTATCTGCAGAATTTTTTTAAAAATAAATCTTTAGCAATTTATGACCCTTTTACAGAGCCTTCACAGTAAAAATGAAACACAGTATGAGTGGGGTTGGAAACTGTCTATGGTAACATACATATGAGCTATTAAAATTAAATGTTTAAGTTCAATACAGTTTCACAAAAAAACAAAAAAATCTAATCACAACAGCATGTCAGCCACTTTAGGACCTACTTTTATGAAAAGTCAAGCATATAAAAATATTGTCAATTTTAAAACGTAGGAATATTACGGTATTAAGTGTTTAGATTTTAGAAGGCCACATCACTTATTTTCTGCTCTGTGTGTTTGCTGCGTAAAAACATGAGTTGGTATTTGCATTGATCTGACCATAAACAGAAAGAAAGGCTTATTGGAAATGCTAATTAATTCTCTGCCACGAGGTGGCGATTTAGGAGCGCTGAAATATTGCGGTTTCCCCGTTAACGGCTGTACACAAAGCAGCTCTGCTCATAAACGCTGTTTTATCAGGAATTATAGGTAAAATTAAATTAATATGCCAACGACACGTTTCTGAGGACAGTCGGTTCCCTTCAGAAGTTCAGATGCATTCAAATAAAGACATCCACGCCGCGTCTTGATTTGAAACGTGCAGCGCTCATATTTATTCAATGACATCATTGCCTCGACCGTTTAATCAGCCATATCCTGACGTTGTTTTCCGTCCCAAATGTAAGACCTCTTGACAATCTAATACAAAACCTGAACAGACATTTCATATACCATTTAACGTATTTAAAACTTTTTATAGCCTTAAGTTTGATACAACTCACTTTAGGAGTTTTAAGGACCCATGGGAGATCTGTATAAGATACATTTTGGTAGCCCGAATGGAAAACACAATAGCCCCGGGATGTTGGGCTAGCGATTTTGCGAGCCCTGCATACATGAAACGTTGTTGTGTTGTGAGAGTACAACATAAAGAAGGATTCTTGGTGATGTCATAAGCCTTTTCATAATTGTTACATATTTTTCAGTAAATACTAGAGCTGTATAAAAACACAAAATATTAAAATTAATCTTTATCAGCAATTGCAAGAACTAATATAATGTTTAAAACCACAAGAGCATTTTAATGCATGATTGTTTTTAGTAAAAAAATTTAAACCTCACCAGCTGCCCCACATATGTGCTTTCATTGTTTAAATGTATACGTCATTTCAAAGCCTGCAATTGCATTATATTTGCTTTTTTAAGCTGTAATGGCCCAAAATATTACATAATATACAAGTGTGAAAATGAAAAGCGGTTAGTTATACCAAGAAAATGAGAAATTCTGTCATCGTTTTACTCACCTTATGTCAGTCAAAACACAGAAAACACACAAGACTTTTGTTCATTTTCAGAACACAAATGAAGATATTGTTAATATTCTCTCATAGTTTTTGTCCATCCATTGAAAGTCCACACAGCCAAAACATTCACTTGTCAAAAAGCGGTTTAATGCAAGTCTTCTGAAGGTGCAAGATCGCGTTTAAGCTGGAAAATACTACACAAATTTTGTCCAGATTTTTGACCCAATTTATAGCCTGTATGCTCCAACACTAGTTGTGGAAAGTTAGAACCAATGTACTGATTTTAGGCAGTCAGATTTCACAGAAACCACATAGTATATGATGGACAGACACTGTCTGTTTTTGCTTCAGAACGTCTTGAACGCTTGGCAGTGTATGATCCTCATTCATTTAATGTATGGTGCCCAATTTTTTCCTTTAACCACTGACAAAGTCGGCTGGTGTGTGATGTGTAGGTTTTTTTTTATTTGTTCAGATTACAATATTCTTGTAGAGAACTCCAGCCGTATATGATTAACAGTTTTCATTCAGGCCTTTAGTCAGCATACCTACACATACAGACTACAACCTTCCTTGCTTGATGTGCAAGAACAAACCTCATTGGTTCTTGCATGTCAAGCAAGCACATTTGAGCTTCTGTTTAGCATAATTGATGAGTTATATGTATGTGCATTGATCAATGTTTATATGTGATTAAAATTGAATCTGAAATAAAAACAACATGAGGCTGAGTTAATGATGACAGAATTTTTTGGGTGAACCCAGAGTGTGTTTGTCACGGTACACTTTATGAACAAAAACAAAAAAAATACCCAACCCTACTAAATACATCATCAGGGCTTCCTTCATTCCAAACACTGTAATCACATTCCCATGTTAACTTTGCTCTTTTGCTGGATGTTTTGAAGTTGATTTCAAAGTCATTTCAGTCACTTTTCTAATGTGCCTTAGATTGAGAAACTTGTCTTGACATGACTTCAAGGTTGACCTGTGTCTCATTTCCATCCTCAGTGTATTTCATATATTATGTTCAATGTTATTTCAGTATATTTGCAGTTAGTAGTGAATTGATAGTGACTAGTAATGAATTAGAACCTGTAGCTCTTTGTTCTCTATTGTGACATTTATACTTGCAGAAATATACTGAAAGCATTCTCAGTAAGGTTTTCGTCAAAATGGAGGGTCTCTTTGCAGTCTCTCCTCTGTGCAAAATTTGATCACTGTCTCTCCTCTCTCTTTATCTCTCCCCCTCTCCCCTCTCTCTGGCTCTCTCTCTCTCCCTCACACCTTTTCACGAGCAATCTGTCTGGAAGTAATATCTAACTGTCTTTTCTCTCTAAGCTGTATCTCTCTCTTCTTCTCCTGATGCTCCACTGCCTCTCTCTAAGCTATTCAAAGTTGGTATGAAACATGGTAGCCCCACCCGCCTCTCTCATTTCTCTCACACTCTCTCTCACTTTGATTTCTCTGTCTTTTTGAAGTGTCCCAGTAATTTCCCCATCATGGTTTTTGTTTTTCCAAACACTTGTGAGTCTGTGGAGTTTTTGACATGACGTGCTCTCTATTGATGCCATAACTCTGCAAGGTGGTTTTCATGCCTACTCGCTGCATGGCCCCGCCCCTTTACTGCCATAGGCTGATGTTTTGTTAGTTTTTTTTTCCCTTAACGCTTTCTCATACCAAAGCCTTCCACACGCTCTGCATGCTTTGTCCTTCTCACAGCGTTTCTGTGCTGCACTTAGTCTGAGTAAATGTGCCCTGCCCACGCTCGGTCTCGGGTGACTACGTTTGGCACTGTTAAACATAGTCGGGGGAAGCAAAAGAAAAAGAGAACCCTGCCATTTTCTGACCAAACTCCTGCATTTCCTATGTACTGACCTGTATATTATTTTTGTCCCCCCTTCCAACTCTTTTTCTTTTATTTTTCTTTTATCCCACACTGTTTCCAACCCTTCCTCTTCCCTCTTCTCTCCTCTTCTCTCCTCTCGAATCCTTGTGATCGGTGGCTCTTCTCTCCTGATTAATCTCTGTCTCCCCCGCCCTAACCAATTCATGCTTTGTGCTGTAACCAAAAAAAAGTTTCTCGGGATCGACTTGCCCCCTATTACTGCCTTGACCCCTGCTCCATGACCACTTCACCATTCTGCGGGAAACCACCCTCTGTTATGGATGATCTGTTCATCTCCGCTCTACCTCGACTCTTCTCTCTTCCTGTCTTACGCTGCTTGCTCTTCTCTCCTTCTAAAGATGGTTACGCCCCAAAGTCTGTTTACCCTCTTCGGTATGTTATTGTTAGCAATCTACCTCTTTTTTTTTTGTTTTGTTTATCTATTGTTAATTTCATTTCAGTTGTTTTATTTTCTCTTTCATTTATCATTTAAAGGTTAGTTATTAATCTGGCACTAGTGTAACAACAGTTTCTTAGTTTTCCAATTGAATTTGTTTAGTTCTATTATGCCAAATTTGAAATGAAATAGCCTAGTTTTTTGTTTGTTTTTCCTTGGATTTCGAAGCCTCTGTCTCTATCTTGCTCTATCTGTCTCTCTTCATGTACAGCTTATATTAATGCATGGTTGATTATTTTGCATGTAGGCTTTTGATTTTAACTTTGCCATATCACATGAGCTTGTTTTTGGAGGGCGTATCAAAATAAGTTGTGTCTGTTAGAAACACTGTTTTGGACTCTTTGGTGTAGATAATTTGGAAGATTTGTACCATCATCTTCACCTTTCATATCAGAACCGGAGCTTCTGAAGCACTAACTTGTCCTTCCTGGTTCACTCCTCTCCTCCTCCTCCTTCCCTCCCTCTTCCATCTGCCTCTTGCTTAACCGAAGGTGTCTACGGTGACGTGCAGCGCGTGAAGATCCTTTACAATAAGAAGGACAGTGCTCTAATCCAGATGTCTGATGGCAACCAAGCTCAGTTAGGTAAGCTGACACGCTGTCCTTTTTGTGATTAACATGTACCATATTTATATCGCATTAAGATGGAGAAAGAGCTCTCCGTGTCTTTATTATCTAGCCATGAGCCATCTGAACGGGCAGAAGATGTATGGCAAGATCATTCGTGTGACCCTCTCCAAGCACCAGACAGTACAGCTGCCCAGAGAGGGTTTAGATGATCAGGGCCTGACCAAGGACTTCACAAGTTCTCCTCTGCATCGCTTCAAGAAGCCCGGGTCCAAGAACTTTCAGAACATCTTCCCCCCTTCAGCTACTCTCCATCTCTCTAACATACCGTGAGTATGCAGGAGAACATCAGTCCTAATGAATGCTAGTAGTGATTTTTCTGTAGGTTTTGCCATTTTATTAATACTTGTGTCTTGTTGTGGAATCATACATCTTGGACCAACTGCTGACCATCTTTTTAAAGTAATTGTCAGTTTTTTCCCTCGCAGTGTCTTTCAGTTCAAGTCTGAGATTAAAATGTGGCTACCAAGGAAAATGTGTTTTCCTTTTTTATTGGTTCATGCATCATGATAACATTTTACCATTTACTCTGAGGAAATGCTAATAACTGCTTGTTTCCCCTCCAGTGAGAATGTGACAGAGGAGGATTTACGACTGCTCTTCTCAAATTCTGGCGGTACAGTGAAAGCGTTCAAGTTTTTCCAGTAAGAACCCACTGCATTCCATTTCTTAGTCATTTTTGTCTACGTTCACGATCCTCGGTTTGACCATCACTTATTTTTTAAAATCATTATTATTTCTAGAGATCGCAAAATGGCTCTGCTGCAGATGTCCACGGCGGAGGAGGCGATTCAGGCACTCATTGACCTTCACAACTACGACATGGGCCGTGGCCACCGCCTGAGAGTGTCCTTCTCAAAGTCCACCATCTGAGGATCCCCTGGTGCTATGCCACCTTTCCTCTCTCTCCCCCAGGAGCCTCAAGTCATTCCTTAACACCATATCAAGAACTTCAATGAGAATGGCCCTTAAAGGAACACTCGCTCTGTATCTGCTCCTACTATTGTTTGTGTATGGCCAGCTGTTACTCTGTTTTAGGATGGATTGACAAAAATGTGCCTTACTTAGCAAAATAGCATAATCCCTTTGCTCCCGTTGTTACACATTAGAGAGGTTTAGGCACATTATGTGTGATGATACAGAAAACGTAACCTTGCTGTTGTTTTGATGGGTTTCACTCTCGCCCAACGTGGTCTCACTGTGTCATTTTTCAAAACCAATTCAATTCAAGCTTTGAAAGCTAGTCGGCTTGCTTTGATTCAAAGGCAAAAGCTCAGTTTTTATCATCTATTGAATTGAATCTGAACACAATTAACTGAATTTGATGGAACGTACTCCCAAGTTGTAAATTATCTTGTGCATTTGTTTTATTCTGGGCTGTAGTGTTTTTTTTTTCTTCTTTGATCAGGCACCCATGGTACTTTTTGTGATTGAAACCTGTGGTAAACAAAACACTGACAGTGGGGAGCACAGTGTGTGACGTATAGAACCTGCTTTGATATTTCTCATTGACTTTTGCTTCAGTGAATTCTGTTACCCATTTTTTTTTATGAAAATCAGAGCATGTGCTGATGGATCTCGGCAGTTGCATGTGTCAGATTGACCATGTTTGATGTTGTGATGTCACATTAATGTAGGGACTGTTGGGACCAAAGTAAATGTGCCTTTAGTCTTACTTTATTCTGCATTGTACAAAATGTTTTATTCAACCTCTGGAATATTTTTATCAATGGGGGGGAAAAAATCAGACTTTCCAACTGACATCACTCATATAAATGACCCTTAATTGTCGTTGATTGTGGTTGTGCGAGAATCGCTCACTGATTCTACTGAAAAATGACTTTTTAGTGGTCTAGGCCTGGGAAACAAAGGGGAGGGGGTGTTCTGTAAATTTTCTACATGAATTGAGTTTTTACATATTTCGGAATGTAAAGTTCAGTATAGAAGTGGCACAATTAAAGGTTCTTTTTTCTACCAAGCTCATGCTTGACGGTCCCTGTGTGGTGTAGTGCTTTTATCTTGTAGCATGCTGAATAAACTCTTCTCGCTCTGCATTCACCTCTGCCTCTCTGCTGTCTCTTCCTCTTCCTGTACTGTCCTCTGTATCTCACTTAGCTCTTTTTGTCTGATGTACTCTTTCCAGGGTGAAGAAATGCTCACTTGACTTGGTATAAAAATACACCCTGGAAGTAAAACATGAAAACAATGTAATCTTTGACTTTATTTACAGTGATCATCTGGAACTTTCCCATCCTATTGTCATGTTTCTTCTCTATTTTCTCATGCTTATCCCCAGATCTCTCTGTCTACATATCCATCCAACCTAGACATCAATGTGCATGCCATTTTTCATGTCCCCATAATCTTTTTCCAAAAGTAGGGTGTTTGGGCAACAGATTGGTACCTGTGTTTAGTTGCCAAGATGCAAGGTACAAAAATTGCAGCTTGCACCATTTTTGTGAACTGGTATAAACAACAGTGCAGTGCTAGAATCCTTCTGGGAGAGGTTTTTTTTTTTTGGTAAGCATGCTATCTTTTTTATAGAAAGAAAGCGTTTACAGAGTACAATGCCTTTGCTATAGTAAAACATGAAGGAGATTCAACGATTTGGGGTTGTGTTGCCTTTAGGGTTGGGTGCTTAGCATAAAAAAACCCTGAATGTTTTGGATTTTGCAACCTAGAACAGTGTCATATATTACTTGCATTAATAAGCTACTTACTGATATGGACCCTAATATGTGTGCCATTTTCTTTTGTTTACTAGTTTAAAAGCCTTCTAAATGAAAAAGCAAAGATTTTTTTAAATATTAAAATATGGGCTGAAGACTACATGTTTTCATTTCAACATTTATGCAATAATAAATAGTTCCTTGTTAAAGTGCAAGGGTGCTAATATTGTTGGCCTCCACTGTAGTTTCTTCTGCTCCAAACCATGTTGGAACATTTGCTCATTTAAATTTCTGAACAAAAATGTGCTCTTTTGAATGTGTTAATTGAACTTAACCAGCTTGCTCTAAAGCTCAGGCTTTTTCCTAAAGCTTTGGGATCTTGTTATTGTGTTGCGAATATTCTGGATGTCAAAGCTCCCTTGAGCAATCCAAGCCCACTCTGTTCAATTGTGTTGTTGCAAGGCCATCTGTAACTCGCCACATAGCCTTTAATACAGTTCATGCCTGCAGAAAAAAACAAACAAAAACTGCTGTTTCTGCTTTGAGAAAAGACTGCCAGAGAACAAACTGTAGGCCCAATACAGGTCAGTTCAGAGATCAACAGGGCACAAAAAAACTACTAGCATTGTTTGACTTGAAAATTGATATGTTTTCCTTCAACAACTGATATAATTGTAGGACAGTTATGGATGGTTATCGTGAGACTTCATGCACTGCTAAATAGGAGCCTTCAGTTGTACTGTGACGGATCACATTTCCACATGCCCAGTCTGGTTCAGAACAGTTTCTCCACTGTTAAGTACAGAAATAGTGTCATTGTCTTGCCCTTCCTTAGTCTTTGTAGGTCAAAATGATTTCCCAAGGAGAATGAAATATTTAGGAGAGACAAGTATGATCATTCCACTGTCTTTACTTTGGGAAATTGGCATTGGTATTAGAGGTTGCACTGGGTTTGAATTATTAAACAGCTCTCTGATACTCAGCAGATTTAATTAGCATAGCGTAATTATGACCCAAATGTCAACAGACTCCATGGTTCGCCATATATTAAATATATCTCCAAACCGATACGCCAGATATTACTCGATTTTTCTTTAAGCACTCCTGTTCCTGTTATGTGTCAGTTTGACAGTTTTGCTCTTTCTCCAAGGTTTGTATTTCCTAACGTGAAATGGAAAACAGCATTGGGCTAAATTGTACTAGCTGCATCGAAGTTGACGGAATGTAGAATAAAATTGAGCAATAAACACACTCCCGGGCCCTATTAAAGGGATAGTTCACTCAAAATGGAAAAATCTGTCATTAACCTCCATGTTGTTCCAAGCCTGTTTGACTTTCTTTTGCAGAACACTAAATACGTTAGTTTTCTTATGAAACATCCTTGAGCCATTCTTTTCAATACTAGTGTGTGGTGAAACTGTATGTGGATTGGGGATATACACCCAGCCAGGACAATCCTCAGAAAACTTGGGCTAATTTCTTTCCGCATGTTAAGGTGAGGGTCTATCTATGCTTTTGCACCTTTTTTCAATCTTTAGTGAGTCTCGTAATAATGTTTTTTTTTGTTTTTGGGCATGTCTGTGTAGCATATAAAAAAAGATGTGCGAAGTCAGGTACAAAGATCAAATGTACACTTCAAAACGAGGAGAGGTTTTATGTAAACAGAAATCACGTTCAAAAAATACAATGACAGACTCGTTTGGACTACAAGCATATTTTCCAGGAGTTGTGATATCACAAAAATATCGACGATAGGTGAACGAGGACCTGCCCGTGTGAGCTGCAATAGAGAAGGACGAGAGTTATCCTATGTCGGGACACGCTGCTTTCGCAAAGCGACAAACTTAGAGTGGTTACAACCATTGGGTTTAACACAACAAATTGCAGCTTTGATTTTTGAGTGCAATATTTCACTGAGCTCGCAGGTGGCCTTAGCGATCAAGGGGCCCATGACATTTCCCGACCAGGAGCCCCCCGAGTGCCAGACAATCACAGCACGCACTGGTCCAGCTGACCAATCACAGCACATTTCGTGTTTTAGAAGGCGGGCTTTCATTTGATACAGGAGCTATTCGAGCCGTTCATGCCAGACTGGGGAGAGAGGTGTTGTAATAATGTAAAGTATGTGAAAAATAATGTGTTTTTCGTACAACCTAGTATGAGAGCCTGTTCTAGTACACCCCAAAACAAAATCAAGACTTTGTAAAAGAGCATAATAGGACCCCTTTAATAGAACGGGAATAGATGTAAAACTTTAAGCACTAACAATGTTATTTAAGGTAAATCTACAATGCTATATATACATTGTTCATGTGATCATTGATTTTTCCTAATAAAATGGACATGTTTCATGTTAAAAACGCAATTTTTTTTTCATTGTTCAGAGAATATTCACGAATAGGCCTACCATTTTCATAATATGAGAATGTTAGCAAATTGTTCTTAGAATTTTTGTTAGCTGCAAGCTGCAAAATAACAACAACAACAAAAAAGTAGAAGTAGGCCTATGCAGTAATATGCTATATTACAAGTTGTCTAAACTCTAGCTTTTTATAAGAAACACAATTGAAGTTTGAATCTCACTATGCTGATTTTCTATTTTTTTCTATGTAAACATGCGCTATAGACTTGATGGACTTCTTGTCAATTACACGCCTCTAGTCTACTGTAGTTTCTAGTGCATGATAGCGGTCAAAAAACGCAGTGTTCAAGTTGAAGTTGAACGTTTTTAAAATACGTTTTAGATCTTGCATTTTTTCCCCATCCAATGCCCTGTGTCTTGCGTTTTCAAATGCAAAAGTCATTATTTACTGAAAATGTAGACATTGGCGTGTTCTGATTCTTCAATGAATCGCTTTGTGTGGTTCAACAAAGCAGTCTGGATGATACGTTTATGAATCCGGTGATCCGGTTCTCGAGTTCAACTCTGACTGATTGATTTCGGTCAGTAGCAGGGTGAGTTAATCAGTACCTTAGCGTCCTTTTTGAAGCTCAGCTTTCGTCTCAGCTTATTGCAATTGCATGGAAAAAAGTCAAAGGTTCGGAATGGCATAAGTAAAAGTTGACAGAATTTATTTATTTGTTTATTTATTTATGGGTGAGCTAACACTTTAGAGCAGGTTGATATTGTATACATACAATATCGTTTAGGCAGCAAGGCGAACGCATGTCCCATTTGTCAACGGTTCATGGCAGCAGCACAGTTTGATTATTACAGAACAGCTCTGTCAGCAAGGACAGAACATGGTATCACAGCTTCAGGGTTGCCAGGTTTTAACAACAAACCGACTGAACGTCTTCCGCGTACCACAGTCAGCGGAAGTGAGAAAAAAGTGTTTATTACATTTGAAATATGGATATCTATCTTACAAAAATGCATGGATTTGCTACAGGAGTCCTTTATTCATCCCCCGGAGCCGTGTGAGGGACGTTTTATTACAGATGGGTGCACTTTATTTCACGTCTTCTGAACTCTTGACAACCAACCCGCTTACCCCCATTGAAAGGCTTGGAGGGGCCAGGACAATTTTTAATATAACTCCGATTGGATTCGTCTGAAAGAAGAAAGTCACATACACCTAGAATGCTTTGAGGGTGAGTAAAACACAGGCTCATTTTCATTTTTGGGTGAACTAACCCTTTAAAGTGACCCAATTCCCGCGGACTTGGCAACACTGCACAGCTTAGCTCAGGGGCTCAGCAGAAACCTGAACGTCAGGCCTCCAAAATGACATCTTTTTTTTACCAACGCTGACAAAGTGCTGTAAAAATAAGGAGAGGGAAAAATGTGCACTGGGCATTTATTCACAGATTAAAGCAGAACCTCTTAAATCACGAAATGAGGTAGTGATTTCCCAAATCAAATGGGCTTTTATCTATATGCAAATGACATGATGGCCTTCGTGCATTTCATTTGAATGACTCAAGAGGATGGCTGTACGCTGCAGAACATTCATAGTGGATGGGAGCTCACCACTGTCAATGTTTCAATTCCACTATTCAGATCATTGAATTATGCCATAGAGATTGAGATAGTGTTGTATGCTTATTGAAACAAAGACCGACTTGATTGGCTAGAACCTTCCTTTTGTAGGTCACTCTGAACTTTGGATAACTTTAAAACTAATTTAAGAATAGGTTAGTCAGATTTGCTCTGTGAGATATGATAGAAATGATATACAGACATCTCAACCCACCTACACTGATGCATAGAGAAAAAGAGAAATGTTTTGGTGGGCTATTATTCATTCTAAGTGACTTCAGCTAATATTCAAGCGGTGGATAGTATTGTTATGCTGTGTACGCAGAACAGCAGACATTGTCATCTTTTTTTTATATTTTATCCTTTGTAGAGAAATTGTTTCTTGTGAAAGAATTGTTATGCTAAAGGGAATAACCAGAACATCTGTCATGTCTCACAAACAGCTTTAATAACAGTAACTAGCAGCTAGTAAGCATGTTTAAGAACATATGGTATTCTATATTTAGAGGTACATTTGACATCAACCAAACGTAACATTAACTCAGTATTTCTTCAGTGTACAATTTTTACTTATTGCAATTAAATGGATAGTTCACCCAAAAATGTTCAGTCAATTACTCACCCTCCAAGCTGTTCCAAACCTTGTATAAATTTCTTATATCTATATTTTGGAGAATGTTGGTAACCAAAGTGGCCTGGGGTCCCTATGACTTTCCATCACGGAAGTCAATGGGGGGCCGCAGTGGTGGGGATATAATTATAATTTAGGTAGTTTAGAATTATTATTTATAACATTATTATTATTATTTCTATACTTATCTTGCTGGATCTGTCCGATGCTTTTGACATGGTTAACCACCAGATTCTCCTGTCAAACCTATTGGAAAATGGTATCTCAGGAAACGCACGCCAGTGGTTTGAGTCTTACCTCTCAAGATAGGTCCTTCAAGGTATCTTGGAGAGGTGAGGTGTCCAAGTCGCAACTTCTAACTACTGGGGTGCCTCAGGGCTCCGTTCTTGGATACAATTATCTTCTCGTTATTAAAGGCCTCCACGAAGTTCTGTCACTTCAGAAAACAGGCTTTCATATAATGCTATGTGATTACCCCACTCAACTCTTACACTCGCCTTCATCCATCTGATGACGACGATAGCTGCCGCATCTCGCATGTTTTAACAGAATTTTTTGTTGGATGAAGGAACATCACCTTCAAATCAAACTGCTAAGGACAGAACTGCTTGTGGTTTAACAAAAACCATCAATTTATCAAAATTTCACCACAATTAGGTCATAAACATAATTCCTTCCAAAAAAACAGCTAGAAACTGGAGTTGTGATTGACGATAAGCTTGCCATGCTCAGACCACATGCATAAACTGCCCGGTCATGCGATTTGCTTATAAAAACATTAGGAAGAGACAGAGGCCACTTCTTTCAGCAACTGCAACACAACTACCTGTTAAAGTTTTCTGTCCAGGTGGACCTATGGCATATGCTCTTTTGCAGGTTTTCAGTACACTTATATCAAAACCTATACAATTAATCACAAAATGAGATGCAAGATCAATCTCTCTCAATGAGCCGGCAACGAACACATGTCACACCTTGTTCATCAATTTGCACCGGTCCCGTAGCAGTCGCCATAAAATGTCAGGAAGTAATGTTTGCTTACAAAACCATCACTGGTTCTGCACCCATTTACCTAAATTCATTATTCAGAGTTATGTGCCCTCTAGAAGCCTGCGTTCTGCAAGTGAACAGCGTATTATTGTTCATCTCAAAGAGGCACAAAATCACTTTCACAGACTTTTCATTAACTGTTCTCTCCTGGTGGAATGACCTGCCCAAATTAATCCGAGCAGCTGAGTCCTTAACCAGCTTCAAGAAACGACTAAAAACACATCAGTTCCACCTTTATTTGACCCTCTAACTGTAACACTTTCTATTCTATTTTAATTGTACTTTATCTATATTTATCTTTTTAAAAAATGTTTTATTCTTTTTTTAAAAAAACAACAAAAAACAAAAACACTAGCTTTCTATTCTATCTACTTGTCTTTCTTTGTGTGTGTGTGTGTATGTGTATGTATATATATACATATATATATTACACACACACCTGCTATGCTGTTTACGCGTAGGCTAACTGAGACTTGTCATTTGGCACCGATATATGTTGCTCTTTTGTTCTAGTTCTGACTGCTTCTGATTGTATTCCTCAGTTGTAAGTCACTTTGGATAAAAGCGTCGGCTAAATGACCGAATGGATATGTAACAATGTATAATACTAAGATAATATATAAGTGGGTACGGAAAGATTCAGACTCCCTTAAAATTTCAACTCTTTGTATATGCGCCATTCTAAACATTTAAGTATTTTTTTTTTCCTCATTAATGTACACACATTACCCCATATTGACAGAAAAACACAGATTTGTTTACATTTTTGCAGATTTATTAAAGAAAAGCTGAAATATCACATGGTTCTAAGTATGCAGACCCTTTGCTCAGTATTTAGTAAAGCACCCTTTTGATCTAATACAGCCATAAGTTTTTTTGGGAAAGATGCAACAAGTTTTTCCACACCTGGATTTGGGGATCCTCTGCAATTCCTCCTTGCAGATCCTCTCCAGTCTGTCAGGTTGGATGGTAAACGTTGTTGGACAGCCATTTTTAGGTCTCTCCAGAGATGCTCAATTGGGTTAAGTCAGGGCTCTGGCTGGGCCATTCAAGAAAAAAGTCACAGAGTTGTTGTGAAGCCACTCCTTCGTGATTTTAGCTGTGTGCTTAGGTCATTGTCTTGTTGGAAGTTAAACCTCCGGCCCAATCTGAGGTCCTGAGCACTCTGGAAAAGTTTTCGTCCAGGATATCCCTGTACTACGCATTTATCTTTCCCTCGATTGTAACCAGTCGTCCTGTCCCTGCAGCTGAAAAACACCACCACAGCATGATGCTGCCACCACCATGCTTCAATGTTGGGACTGTATTGGTGATGAGCAGTGCCTGGTTTTCTCAATCATACCGCTTAGAATTAAGGCCAAAAGTTATATCTTGTCTCATCAGACCAGAGAATATTATTTCTCACAGACTGAGGGTCCTTTAGTTGCTTTTTTTGCAAATTCTAAGTGTGTCTCTGAAAGTAGGAGGGCTTCGTAGGGCCACTTGCCATAAGAGCCCGACTGGTGGAGGGCTGCAGTGATGTTGACTTTCTACAACTTTTTCCCATCTCCGACTGCATCTCTGGAGCTCAGCCAAAGTGATTTTTGGGTTCTTTTTTACCTCTCTCACCAAGGTTCTTCTCTCCCGATAGCTCAGTTTGGCTGGACGGTCAGCTCTAGGAAGGGTTCTGATCGTCCCAGACGTCTTCAATTTAAGGATTATGGAGGACACTGTGCTCTTAGGAACCTTAAGTGCAGAAGAAATTTTTTTGTAACCTTGCAGATCTGTGCCTTGCCCCAATTCTGTCTCTGAGCTCTTCAGGCAATTCCTTTGACCTCATAATTCTCATTTACGCTGACATGCACTGTGAGCTGTAAGGTCATATATAGACAGGTGTGTGGCTTTCCTAATCAAGTCCAATCAGTATAAACAAACACAGCTGGACTCAAAGGAAGGTGTAGAACCATCTCAAGGATGATCAGAAGACATGGACAGCACCTGAGTTAAATATATGAGTGTCACAGCAAAGGGTCTGAATACTTAGGACCATGTGCTATGTCAGTTTTTCCTTTTTAATAAATCTGCAAAAAATGTCAACATGTCTGCATGTTTTCTGTCATATGGGGTGCTGTGTCGTACATTAATGAGGATAAAAAGTTACTAAAGGCCATCTTTGCAAATGGCTGTGGCACATATAACAAAGACTGTGACCAAAAAGTTAAGGGGGTTCTGAATATTTTCCGTACCACTGTATTACTTAATATTATGACGCAAAAATGGACATACCATCAGTTTACCAAATCTGAGTTTCTTTTATGGCACAAAAGACTCAGGCTATGGGATCTTACAAAAGTCACCCAGAACACCCGCAACTGGTGCCATAGCAACACCACTTAGCCAACCACAACACCTGACCTGCCCAATAGAACTACTCGATTAATATCTTCTATCACTCATCTATCTATCCTATCATCTATTATCGATCGATATATTATATATCTATACTACCTGAAATATTTTCATTTAAGATAAGTTTTATTTATTTAGTCATTTATTAGACGCGTTTATCCAAAGAGACTTACAAATTAGGATAATAAAAGCAGTCAAAACTAACAAAAAGAGCAACATAATGTAAGTGCAAATAACAAGTCTCGGTTAGCCTAATGCAGTAAACGTAGCACCACATCACACAAACAAAGACAAACAAGTAGTTAGAATGAAAATAGAAGAGTGTTTGTTTTTTAAACATTATATTTGTATTACATGTCTTTTCGCTGTTTCAGACTAGTGGAAAGAAAACATCAAAAATACACTTTTACGGTGGTTATTTATCTGGCACTAGTTGCGATCAACACCTGTAGGTTGCAATTACAATACATATCTTTAAAGGCTGTTTTCTCAAATTGATTATTTTCTCATACACTGAGCCAGAAATATTTGTTTGTTTTTTATTTGCATTTATTTATTTGTTTATTGTTTATTTTTTTCTGGCTTTTGACAGTATTTTCTGATATACTGAGTGATAAAAAGACCCCAAAATAAAAAAAAAAATAAAAAAAAAAAAAAAAACCCACTTTGACTCTGTTGTCAACAAAATGAAAAAATTATTTTGAACTTGATGTTATCCAGTGTTCAAATTTCTACTCTGGAAATGTATGCAAATTAGTGCATATTAAATTAGATAATGCATAATTTGCTTATTTAACCCTTGTGTGGTGTTCGGGTCTGTGGGACCCGTTTTCACTTTTTATCAAAAGAAAAATGATACTATTAATTATTTTTTCAAAATCAGACTCATTGGCCTTGGCTCATTTTCTGTGAAGAACATTTATCAGAACAAATTTTCAATGACCACTCACTGTACACCCCACTACACACTTATATTACATACAGGATGTTCAGGTCCACTGGACCTGGGGCTAATAAAAGAGTGGAAATTTTAGGTCCTGTGTACCTTCACTCTGTCCTCCTATTGTCTGGGGCTGCTATTAGTGTGTGTATGTGTGTAAGAGTGTAAGTCTTATGTTTCTGCCCCTGCCATTCCTGCACAAGGTTGTAGCACTTTAATTCATAAATGTGATCTAACAAAGGTAAAGGGCTAATTTTGACCATATATGCTGTTTATATTGCTTGTAATTGGGATGAAGTAAACATCTGTTGAGTATTTTAACATAATTTTGGATTGTGTTGAATTAAAAACCCAAAATTGCAGCGGGTCCACCAGACCCACGAATACTGGCTGAGTAACAAAAATATGAACACCACACAAGGGTTAAACATAACATTTCAGAAAACTTGATATACAAAAAAGTTTGCAATGAACGTAACCAGTCAACAGTGAAAGTATGGCGATATCTATTAGTTAAGCAGCACTACTGTTTTCAACATTGATATTAATAAGAAATGTTTCTTGTTCAGTAAATCAGCATTTAAGAATTCTTTGAGTACAGGAATAATGGCTGCTAAAAATAGCTTTGCTATCCACATGAATAAATTACATTTTAAAACAAATTCAAATAGAAAACATTTGTTTTAAATTGAAATATTTCAGAATATTACTGTTTTTACAGTATTTTTGATCAGCAATAAATAAATGATATATTTTATAAAATTCCTGCAACAATGAATGAATGACACATAGATGATCATAAAATTATATACTATGTAACAGTTTAAATGTTTATCTATTTGACCTATAACGGGAGCATTAGGCCCACCACATTTGTGTAACAGTACAATCAAATGTCTGAATATATTTTATTAAAGTCATTTAAGACTCATAACCCATAACAATTTACATCATTGATGGTCAATTAATATACTATCAGAGTATGTACTCTTGCCAATTAAGTACTGAAAAAAAAAACAGAGTTCATATCCCTCATCAGTTTGTCTGCCACTTATGGTAATGAAATGTTGTGATCCAGTTGTGGGAGTGCTGGAGTCTTTCCAAGGAAAACACCCTGCACAGGTGGCTAGTCCAGTCCAGAAAGCATGTGTGATATTATAGAATCTCCTCTGGTCTTATATTTTGGCAAAAAATATTTGAACGAATGAGTAAATGAATGAATGAATCAGTCAGTGGACAAAAAATGTACCCCTATATGAACACTCAGAGAGATGTAGTAATGTGTTTCTAACATTGCTACATTAATGCGTGCAACACACACACACCATTTACATTATATGCTGACACACAAACATCACACACACACACCACACACACACACACACACACACACACACACACAACACACACACACACACACACAGAGCAGTGGGCAGCCTTGCTCAAGGGCACCTCAGTCATGGTATTGAAGGTGGGAGAGAGCACTGTACATTCACTCCCCCAACCTACAATCCCTGCCAGTATGAGACTCAAACCCACAACCTTTGGGTTATGAGTCCGACTCTCTAACCATTAGGCCACGACTTCCCCTAGATTGGCAAAAAGAAAAAAAAAAGGAAAATGTAGAATCTGCTCCAAAAGTTTGGAGGAAAGGACAGGCAGGGGGTTATTGGCGTGAATGCTAGAAAATTAAACTGGGATTGTTTGCACCTCAATAATGCTTGAGATGGAAAATCGAACATAATTTCGACTCACTGATCCTCAAGAAGGGGAGAGAGTTAAAAACACGGCAAGTTGTGCGCTAGACTGGGCTTTTGTGCATCACACAAACCAAGTTGTGCTTCTCCTCCTCTGTGTAGGCTTCATTTACGTTTGATGATAAAAAATAATAAGCACGACCACGACTCGATGCAGATTCGATTAAAGACCTACTTATTTTTTGACAATAAACTTTTAGCGCTATAGCTCGCCGGCGACGCCGACTGCGAAAGAAAATCAAGTTTAACCCGATCAACAGATGATTCTCCCTATCCCTCATTTCAGGCTTATTTTGACAATGCTGTAAAAGCTATTTCATAGCCATTGTAAAAGTAGAGATCGATAGTGAGGGAGGATTGCCATCGGATCGTATCTCCTTTGGCCAACTCAAAAATCCAATTGATCTGCAGAAATCCGGGCTCAAAGAGAAGCGCGAAAGCCTGCTTGCTCACTCGCTACTTTGCTCCGGCCACCACTGCTTATAGGCTGCAGCTTAGAGACCATTTTATTCTCTTTTAAAGTAATCACCCCCATTACCATCTATCATTGCATTTGTCAGGGGAGCATCATTTAACATCTGCTTTCATTTACGCTCTGTGCAGGCAGACGGTTCTCCTGTGGAGAAGGCCTGCATGCGTCTGGCCCAGTCGGTCAGGACAGGAGGGAGAGAGACGGTTTCACTAAGAGCCTGCAGCTTTCGTCGGAAAGGTTAACTGATGGGACGACCTGCAGCGCAGCTCTTACCACCAGGGAAGGTAAACTAGAGGTCTGAAAGTATAGAGCCAGGCTTACGATGGCTTTGACGGAGGCTGTGAAGCTGTAAGTATGTGCCAAGGCTTGGCAGGAAGGTGCATACGTGGGGAGAGCAGGCCAGGACCGGGCTCTGGCGTAATGGCTGACGAAATGAGATTAGCATTGGCCAGTGTTCCACAGACATCCTACCTCCACCAGTCTAAATGAATTAAAGCAGCAAACAAGAGTTTATATCTTTATGACTGGGAGGGAGCCACAGTCTTGAAAACACTGACAAGGGCCATTGTTGCACCCTGAATAGGATTGTTTGTGTTCGTGCAGCTGTGTGCGTGTCGTGTACCATCCTGCCGTGCACTGTTTTCTCTCTTTTTTTAAATGCACCTTCCCCACTGTGAGAATTGATAGGTATTCAAATCTACACAAACAATTCCAAATTTATATTCTCAAACATTCTCATTTGAAAGAAACTTTTTTATTAAGTTACATACTGCAGTTGTGTGAATAAAGAACTGCTTATTAAAAACAAGACAATACTGACAATAATTAAATGAAAAAGCAATGTAAATACTCAAGGATGGCTTTTGTTTCATTTTTTCCCCTACTATAAGCATCCAGGGCTTGCAGAGAAGCACCTAATCTTTGTTGCCGTTGTTTTATGTATTATAAAGGACATTTTTTAAAGACTATTTATAAAGACTCAGAAAATAACATCTTTTAAAGATTTCTTTCTGACTTATAGGGATAGTTCACCCATAAATACAAATTCTGTTGTTGTTGTTGTTGTTAATTAAAACTAAAAATAGGTTTTGTAATTTAAGTAAAGCTAAAATCAAATCAAATATAAATATTAGATGAAAAACTCGAGCAACTAACAGAAATAAGGTATGTATAAAATGTGTATTTTAAACGTAAAATCTAAAAATAAACGATAATTTAAAATGTTAATAAATGTTTAATGTAATAATAATAATATTTAAGTATAAATTAATGTTAAATACTCTAATAGTATATAGATAATACTAAAACAACACTGTGATATACTGACCCTCATGTCGTTTTAAACTTTTTTTTAAATACACCTTTGTCACTGTGAGAATCGATAGAATCAACACAACCTATTCAAATTTTACATGTGATAAACTCATTTAAAAATAAACGTTTTTTTGTTAGATATTGCAGTTGTACGATTAAACAACTGCTTATGACAAACAAGACAATACAGACAATAATTCAACAAAACAAGCAAAGTAAATACCCAATAATGGCTTTTGTTTCATATTTTTTATTCTACTCTACGCATCCCGACCCGGCAGTGAAGCACCTAATCATCGGTGGCCGTGACTCAGTGCTGTTGTCTCTCACCTCTTCAGTCTTTCATAGTGGAGAGAAATGAAAGGCTCTCTGCCAGCCTCCTGTTAATGCCAATTAGCCCAGGTCAGAGGTCATGAGTCTATACAGCACTCACCAGAGGCTGCCATTCGCTCCATGCTAATAGTTTTAATGATTATTGTCACATTCACGTCTACAACTTTGCAGGTAACAGTAGTTGAGGACAGTCAAATTAGATTTGTCAAGTGGCAGGTCAAACCCGTAGACAATAGGACCGTCATGGGAATAAGATGAAAACATATTCATTCTATTGCAATCAAAGCTAGTGAAAAGTTAGCAGCACTTGTATATTGGAAAAATGCTGGAAGATTGCCCGCAGAACAACATAGTGAATGTAAATAGACTTAAGGTAGATGATCTGGCGAACTTGGCCTATTGGGTTTAATAATAAGTCGTTGTGGGGTTACTCAATGTCTCCAATGTAACACTCATAGCATGGTACCCTCTACTGGTTAGCTCATGACATTTCTTCTTGAATTGCTAGGCCTAGTGTAGGATAGCGAAGGTATTACAGGAATAGTAATGGTGGATACTGGAGGAAAGAAATCAAAATCGCATGGGAATTTACAATGTTTTTTTCAGATATACCATATAAATATATATATATAATATATATATATAATAATAGACTTAATATATATTATATATCAAAAAGGTAATGTGAAAAGGAAATCTATTGGTGTTACCCAGAAGAGTCAAAGCAAGTGATTTGAGTCAGCTAAAGTTTTTCTCTTGTTTTTGGTGATGAAATAAAGCTGGAAATAACTGTAACACTATAAATATTAGATAAAAAACCTGTACATTAGAATGTACCTGGCAACTAACTTGACTGGAAGTAAAGTTTTACTAAAATGGAAAAAAAAAAGGTATTATATAAATAGTTTAAACGCTCAATCTAACAAACAAAAAGCCCACCTAAAATGAAAAAAATCGAAACTAAAATTAAAAAATAAAACCAGCTTGAAAACAAAAAATAATATAAATATATGAAACTCAGTATAATAAAATGATAGACCGATATGAACTATCACAAGAGAAAACAATTCAAACAATGTCACGATTGTCATCTTTTTTCTGTGGAACGAAAGAAGATATTGAGGGGAAATGTGTTCTTAGTGTTTTTTTTTTCTCCGCCATTACAGATAGAAGCCAATGGTGGACAAAAATGCTTGGCCATCATGTAGAAAATAAAAGACCTTATCATATATATAATATTATATATTTTATGATAAAATACCTATATATATTATATAGCTCGCCTGCGAAGTATTAATCAAACCCCTTTTTTTACGTTCTTGTTATGTTGCTGCCTTATTTAACACTGCTTTAAATGAATTGTGTCCAAGCAATATCTACTACGTGCCATAACCATATGGTAAGCAAAAAAAAAAAACAGGTTTTTAACATCTTTGCAAACTTATTAAAAATAAAAAATTTAAATGATTCCATTGCATAAGTATTAAAACCCTTATCTGGGACAGTTGAAATTTAGCTCAGGAGCATTCATATCACTTGTAGATGTTACTACACTTCAAGTGAAGTTAACCTGTGCAAATTCAATTGACCACATGGGTATGATCTTGAAAGGCACACACGTCTTAATAAAAGGTCTAACTGCTGATAATGCATATCAGAGCAAAAAACCAAGCCCTGAGGTAAAAAGTAAAAAAAAACTGCCTGTAGAGCTCAGAAACAGGTTTGCGTCAAGCCACACATCTGAGGAAGAGTTCAGAAAAATTCTGCGTCATTGAAGGTTTCACAGAAGCAGTGTAGTCTCTGTATACACTAATGGAAGAAGTGGAAACAAACGGCTCTTCCTAGAGTAGGCCTCCTGGCCAAACTGAGCAATTCATGGAGAAGTACTTTGGTTAGTGTGGTGGCCAAGAACCTGATAGTGACTCTTGTTGAGCTTCATGATCATATGTGGAGATTGGAGAAATCTACAGAAGGACAAACATCACTGCAACACTCCAAATATGGGCTTTATGGCAGTGTGGCAAGACTCAATCCACTCATTTCAGTGAAGACACCAGAAAACACACTTGGGAATTTACAAAAAGCACCTATAGGACCATCAGACTCTGAGAAAAAAGATCCTGGTCTGCTGACCTCAAACTTCCCAAGCATCAGCGTTGAAGGGAAACCACTTCTCTTACCGGCAGAGTACCATCCCAAAGTGAAGGTGCTCGGTAGCAGCCTCTTGCTGTGGGCGATAGTTTCAGCGGCAGGGACTGAGGGACTCGCAAAGCAGAAGAACGCTCAGTGCAGCAAAAATTTAGGATAGCCTTAATGAAAATCTAGTCCAGAGCATTCAGAACCTCAGACTGGGCAGAAGGTTCACCTTCCAACATATATTCAAATATTTCTGGAGAAACCTGAAAATGTGCATCTGCCCCCATCCAGCCTGACAGAGCCTGAGAGGTTAAGAGGTGAGGAGAAGAATGGCAGATAATTGCCAAATGCTGATGAGCAAAGCTTGTCACATCAAACAAAAAAAAGACTAAATATTTACAATGTACTTATTTCAGTTTTTTTTTTGTTTATAATAAATTTACGAAGTTGTGACAATTCTGTTTTTGCTTTGTCAGTATGGTGTATAGAATGTAGATTGATGTGGAAAAAAGTAATATAAGCAGTTTAATGAGGACTAAGCAACACGAAACCCGTGAAAAAATGAAGGGGTATGAATACTTTCGCAAGGCACTATATATATATATGGAATGTATACATAAGGGTAAGTAAATTATTACAAAATTTTGTTACAGAATTACAGAAGCTATTAGAAAACCTTGTGAATATTTGTAGAGTTATGACATTATGATCACACCATTGCTTTTTAATAGGGATTTATAGGCTGCAGATTTTTTTCTTTGCTTGTTCTCAACTTAAATAAGCACTGAGTACATCACGCTCATGCAGATCTATATATGTCAGAGAGGTAGAGCCCGTCTCTGTGTGCTTTTCAAAAAGACATGGACATTATGACAGAGCGGCAGCTTCCCGATGTCACATGTGGGCATTACGATGGAAAGGTCAATATTATTTTTCTAATAGGGCACTTAGAAAGGGGAGCAGGAGGAGGAAAAGAGGGAGTGCTCTCGCTTGTCTTATTAACATTTATGAATAATTTAACCTGGCACCCCTGGCCAGGGTCCAGACACATCATTTCTTAATTGCAATCAGAGGGAGGAAGTAGGTTGATGCACAGTGATGTATAAATGACAGGCGGGGGAAGAGATGCTGAGGAGGATTCAGCTGCAGCGCACGACTTGCTGTAATAACTATCACACTTATATACTCATTATTGACCTGACGCTGTGCGTATGGAAATATGATTTTGTCCTGATATAAGAATAATAATTAAAAAATAAATAAATTTAAGAGTAGTGCAAATAATTTTAAACTTTACAATCTTTGACAAAATATCTGTAAATGCAGTTCTAGCAGCTAATAATGAGTGTGCTTAAGGGACTTCAGTAAATTTGCTGAACCTTCTCATCGTGCCTGGCATGGTTGCTAATTTTTCAAAGGCAAACATTTTTAAGTCTTGGCCAAATTAATGGAGCTCCAGTACAAACTTTAGATTTATGGCGGCCCGGTTTTCGTTCTAATCCCTTGTTATTGTGCGGTTATAATAAATGATGAAATAACTCTGACATGTCTGGCTGCTGTTTTTCAAAAGCAGCGTTTTCCTGCATTTCAAACACGGAACTACAACGAGCGGTCTGCATCTCGGAGATGAAAACGATAGCATTTTAATTAACTCCGTCTACCGTCTTGTCCACTGCTCCCAATCGGATGTTTGTTCGCAGATGTAACAATTATAGGAAGATCATATCAACACAACAGAGACTCAGCATAAACCTCTCAGACTCGTGTTTGCATCAGCTCCAATGAATGCTTTACTTTGCAAAACAAATCAGTTGGGACATTAGAGGACGCGTTCTAAACATCACTAGAACGATTTGTTCAGTCTGTGCCTAAACCTAAAGCTGCTCTTCAAGAAGCCTAAACAATCTGCGAGTGAAACTGTTCAAACTCACAATAAGTCTAGTGATATTTTATTCCAATTAATTACGGCTCGTACTTTTTAAAAACCATGTTTTTGGAACTAATTTGCTTATCATTAGAAATCTTGCGATTTAATTGCTAACAAACATTAAACAAAGCAAATCTGCTTTATAAATGATTATGCTTATTATTAATCACTTACCAGTCACATAATTAATTTTCCCGAGTTTCAAAATAATACTGTGAAAATGAGACTTCAATACTGTCAATTGCTTTATTATTTTATTTATTGCTATTCATTTTTACTAGAGAAAACAACAGCACTTCACCATCTTTCTCAATCAATCCTCCCTCTCACTTTTGACAAAAAATAACATTGCACTGTGTTGTTTTGAAATAATGCAACTCTTTTTTGCCAGCACAATTATTCTAGCATAACTGGTTTGGGAATAAGGCAATTATTTCTGCTGGCTAATTATTCGTTTTCATAATAAAGGTAATTTTTCACACAGCAATTAGAAGTGGAATCGATGCTTTGAATGAGACGTGGCTCCTTGGTTTTCTTTCTCTCCGGTCGGGTGGAGCGACGGTGCGCTTTAGCAAACGGGATTAACAGGCAGGCCCCTCTTGGGCACGTACGCCGTTGTCCTGGTAACCATTTTGATGCAGTCGATGATGGGGCACACGCTCAGGCAAAGAGTGCAGCCGGTGCAGCTGTCCATGATTACAGGAAGATGGCTCTCAGGGTCAAACTTAATAGCCTGCAAAAGAAGACGAAGGGGAGGGAAAAACAGCTATTACGTTAGAGCAATTATCGACTCTCCATAGGAGGATTTCCCCACTCCTGGGAGAGCTTTTCATGGAGGGAAAAAAGCAACAACAATGACAGCAGCTAGCACACCAGTGTCGTTCTCGAAGGTAAATAGCTGGCCTCCTTCGTCACACACCAGCCTTATTCATTTAAGACTCTGCGTTTGTCTCTATGTTTTCAATATACAAGGCCAATGGCGGTGAATGAACTCTATAATCGGGTGACCTCCAAAGACAACATATAATCTGAAAACATTCGCTAGCTTGCGCATTTTAGCAAACGAAATTCACTAGTAATTGCTTTCCCGTAATCACCGTATTGTGAAATTATCTAATGTGTGCATCTGTACCTGGTAGCCTGAGTCGTTGCAGGTCATGTAGCATTTGCCACAGTTGATACACATCTCTGGATCGACGAGGGCCTGCACTTGTTCCGTGTTGTCCAGCTCCTGGTAGGCGCCAATATGCATCAGCGCTCTGGCAATCACATCCTTTGCCGAGAGGAGAGGCAGGGATTAAACAGCAAGAAAAACAGCCGTGGCGTCGCGTCTCAAAAGAAACAGTTTGAAAGGCAGCGTTCCGTTCTTAAGTTAGCTTAATTAAATCAGCGCTGGAAGGAGCGGATCGGTTTTGATGTCTGACTGGTAGTTTGTGATCTCCATTCCCTCCTAGAGATCCCTCACAGCATAATCACCTCGAGGAATAAAGCCTTTTAATGTTATGAGCAGGAAAAGTGCATGTGCTACAAGACAGCCTCACAGATTACACGAGGACAAGCTGTTGAGGAAGTGTTGGTGAATTTCGTTTGAGTAATGTATGTATTACTCTGCCAAACTAACGAGATGATTTATTACTAAAAAAGGAATGGGATTTTAAAAAGAACAATTAATTATATGCCACCTGTCCTGTATGTAAATGAAATTTTTTTGAACAAGTTGAACATGACATTTCTTACAAAAACATGGTGTGCATGGCGCAAGATACTGAAAAACAGTGGGATATGATCCAGCAGCCATCTGTGTGTACCTAAAATAACGTGCACTTATAATAACAACTTACTAAAAATGATCAAAAAAGCTCATTAATATATACAGTGCCATTCAAAACTTTTGGTTCTCTTTTGCTCACTACGGCCGTTTTTTTACAGTACAAATAATAATATTACGATATATTATTTCAATTTAAGAGTTTACTATTTTATTATATTTTAACATGTAAGTATTCCTGTGATGCCAAAACTGAATTTTAGGCAGCCATTACTTTACCACTACTTTATCTTTAGTGTCACGATCCTGCAGAACACATTCTAATTGCTAATTATTTCTTATTATTACAGCTGAAAACCGTTGTGCTACCTATATTTTTTTTGTTAAAGTGACCTTTTTTGAAGTTTTTTTTTTTGTGAATGCGCATTCTTTTTTCTTATCTTTTTTTAAAAAAAAATCCGCGATTAATTCGCAACAAAATCCAGTTTTTGTTTGCATATAATGTGTGTGTTCTGTGGTTTTTATTATTTTATATATTAGTACACATCACATACAGAATAATTTTGAAAATATTTACCATGTAATTTACATGTTTATGTTTCATATTTCATAAATTTATCTTATAAATAAATATATTTTAATATATATAAATACATATTTCTGAAATATATACATGCATGTGTGTGTATTTTATATATACATAATAAATATAAACAGCATACATATATTATGTAAACAAAACTTTTATTTAGGATGTGATTAATCATGATTAATCGTTTGACAACACTACTCAGTATATATATTATATATTATATATATCTATATAGTATAATATATAAATATATATACAGTAGTCAACATTGAAGTGGATCCACACGAGTTAATATCAAAGTTGTCATAAGACAAAACGGGTATTGTGTTTGGTTTTACGACAACTTGATGAAAGGTTTTTTTGATCCACTTATATTATATTTATTCGTGGGGTAAATATGTATAATATAAGGTGAGATTAAAGGTGAGATGATACTTAAAGATATTACTTACTTTCACATTAGGGATGGGTTCTTTGGGGATGTTTTTTTGGGGAAGTCTAGAATCACTGGTGTCTGTGATCACATTGCCGCTAGCATCTTTAAGGATCTTCTTGTACCTCGCCAGAGCTTCAGTCTTCGTCTTTAAGTACGGTCCAAAGCTAGGCAGACTCTTTTGGAGAGAAGGGTTGCAGAGACAACAAGTTAAATTTATTCAAACAAAGTCTTAAAATATTTGCCAGATCAGTGGTTAATGTACTTTCAGGTAGTTTGAAACATCATTAAACTTTGATTTATTCATTTCTATATTTGTCTAAGAATGTACACAAATCTGTTCTGTTCGACATTATAACATGCATTAATGACTTTCTAATGAAAGTGATTCAAAAACTATACCAAAACACAATTGAGAAAGCATGTCAGGTATGGATGTCATGTGAACTCATATCCATATTAAATCAACCTTTTTACACCAATCTAATGGAAAGTGTGCAGAAACATCCTTGCTATCACTTCCCACATCCATTTAGAACAAAAGTGGTTGTAGTGCTGTCTTCGCCTCAGAGTCTCGCACACATGCCTGACCCTCCAGAGCAACAGGGCTAAAGAGGCGATTCGTATTCACAGTCACACTCTCATACCGACGCGCCGAGCCTGAGAGGTGGCCATAAAAGAGCCTTGAGCCTTCGCTCTCCAAAGGCCATTCGAGAGGAAACGCCGACTCCACTGACGAGAAATCAAGTTTGCCACAAAATTAGCCATCCTTTTAATGGAGCCATAAAGAGAATCTGCAATGAATTGTTAGGAAATCGTATAATACTACCGGTAATTGCAAGGATTAGCTGGTCAAACTAATGGTTTGACACTAAAATGGTAATGAATGGTAATTTGAGGGAAATGGACTTATGGGTTGCTGATGGGCACCGCTTCCAATAACTGATATTTTCAGTTTTCTAAATGCTCTTTCATTTCAGGAGTTTTTTTTTTGGAGGCTAATTATCATATTTATAATTTGAAACGATCGAGCAAACACTGAATTTTCTTAATGACCGTTTCGTTCTGCATCTCTCTTCATGACCTCTCTCCAAAAGAATGCTTCGGTTATTCAAGCATTTTAACAACACCCTATTCCACCTTTCTTGCAACAAGTATTCCTTACAACGCCTGCCTTAAATCCATTCGTCCCATAGACAGGGCATTTCAATTGGTCTAGCGTTTTCCCAGTCACACAATCTCCTCAAAGCTGTCATCTACAACCGCCTGTAACCCTTCATTTTCCACCATGGCCAGATGGAAGTGTCTCCGTTGCAAAGCAAAAAGAATCAAAACACGACAGGACAGGACTCGGTTTTTAGCCGCCTGCATCAACTTCTCACAAGGTCTTTTTTTTTTTTTTTTTTTTTTGAAAAGTAACAGCCCAAAAGAAATCGGAGGCCTTTGGTAAAGCAGGACGTATCAAAGGATTCAGAGAAACAAATCTACGGTGGCGGTGTTGACTGCAGGACTAATGGCTAGCTAAGGGGGGGTGCATCCTCCATGTATTTATTTCCCTGTAGAGCTAACACTGGTGGCCCTGTTCTAATCCTGCATAAAAGCATTACTCTCTCAGGCACAGGCTGACAGTCTAATGAATCAAGCGCTCCAGCCCTGCAGCAGACAGTCTGAGGAACCCATCGGAGGATGGGGAGATAAACGTACACACACTGACTACACACATGGCCCCGTTCTTACACACAAAAACACAGGCTAGACAGAGATATGTCATTAACAGTGCATCAGTCAAAATAAACACAGAGACGACTGGCTTGCTTGTGAAACCTTGATTACATGGCAACTTTGAACACTACTTTATTTCTAACCTGCTGACAGCTTACTATTGAAATAAACAGCCTAAGGGTGTGCCGTAAAATGTAAATTATATATATTATTTTATTTTTTGTTTTCATTTTCTGACAGTCAGGAGCACACAGGAAATTTAGGGGGGGGGGGGGGGTGGGGGGGGGGGGGGGGGTGGGGGTCACAACGACAGCTGATATGAACTTGAATGAACTCCCACTTAACACCTAGCCCTCACCACAGGTCACATCTAAATTGTGCATCAAAGCACAATATATCGGTACATCTCGGTTATCTGACCGTATAACAGATCAGCGATATTGGATTTTATATGGGTGTGCATCAGCCACTATTTTAACTTTTGATTCCTTTAAATCTTTTTTTTTCATTTATGTTACAAAAAATTAGTTTAAATGGTCAGACATGAGAAATACAATTTTCTTCAATTTTTTGTTGAAAGATGAAGCAGCCAACTGTATTGGATCTGACAGCAGCTGCATCGCAAACTGTAAGTAAACAATTTCATAATGCTTTGTCTGCAAATGCTGTTTTATACATGCAATAGCAAGGAGCTGTTGACGTTCTCCTGAAATGATGTTAGCAAATCATAACAGTTGCTGTTTACTGACAAGCCTTAAAGGAGCCGCCCCTTAAAAACTCAGACAGAGGGTCATTACCCTTTAGTAACACTCTTAAATGTAACATTTTATCTTCTAAAAATGAAAATTGATTTTTAATTATAATGCTGTGCTGCCTAAATTCAGTTAATAAATTTGTATTTAAATTATTGATTTTAGTTTTTTTTTTTAAATTGCAAATAAAATATTGAATAATTTTAATATTGGACATTTATATGTTATTTATAGGCAATAACATTACAATTATTGGTAACATTTTAGAATAGGGAACACATATTCACTATTAAATAAGAGTTTTCCCCGAACAAACTCCTAATTGCTGCTTATTAATAGTTAGTAAGGTAGTAACACTAGCACTTCCTCGGTTCTATTTCATTTTATATCTACTTGTTTTCTTTTTAATTTATGTACAAAAAGAACCCTCCTATTACATTCTCTATTTTTTTCCTATTCTATCTATTGTTTTCCTTTTTATTGATTACACTTAACATTGTTAATTGTTCTTTTGTGGTTTTTGATTGCTTCTATTGTCCTCATTTTGTTAGTCGCTTTGGATAAAGCTTCTGCTTAAATGACTAAATGCAAATGTAGTTTTAAGTTAGGTATGGGTAGGATTAATTCTTAAAATATGGCTTTCAGATAAGGCATTAATATTTGCTTATTGTACAAGAACCAGCCATCTGCAGTCAATATGCTAGTAATATGCATGCTAGTTAATATTGAGAATTGGTCCTTAAAATAAAGTGCTACCAAATTATTAATTAATATTCAATAACCATCAAATAACAATTTGTTGGGTTACAACCATATAATTGTTTTACGATAAAAACTAACGAGAGCTAAACAACGGATGATTTTATCATGAACACCAAATTCCCACTGTCTTCCTCTCAATCTGTTCAGAAAGATTGGAAAATATGTAGCCTTACTGTTAGCGTCTCCAATTAATAATGATTAGTTATTGGATAAATTTCAGTTTACATTGTAAATCCACAGGTTTAATGTAAATTGCCCCACATACTTACAAAGAGTATTTCTGTGAGTGTGTCTTTCATTTAGTTTTACAAACTCAATTGAAATTATATTTATTGCTAATCAACATGCAACAGATGTTATTCATTCAGCTTTTAACTAATTTCTTTAATGGCACTATATAAAATACTGAGTGTCCGTTTTCTTGTTTACCTAAAAACATGAGCTAATCTGCTGTTCCAAAACTGCACAAGAACTTCCAGCAGGACAAACATCTATTTTAATACGCATCCCACACAGGTGCCATGAAACAGAACCAAAACCACTCGATCACGTCTCACTGGCTTAAACGTCCTTCTCAAATCTCACCAAAACCCCACAAAAAGCAACTGACCACCATTTTGCCTCCGGCAGTCTTGTGAGTAAGTGACGGGTACTTAAATGGCAACCGGCGGAAATCCCTGAAGCCTATAACTTCATATCTTCCAGATACACAAACTACAGTCTGCCCGACTCACAGTAACCGCATTCAGCCCTATTAGAGGAGCTCTTCCTCTCTCTTTCTCTGTTTTCTGTTTAGTGACGGGTCTGCTTTATGCTAATTCGCTTTAAGATCATTCAAAGGAGAGTCTACAAAGCAATACACTTAACAATGGAAAAGAAAAATATAATGATGGGAGTTTTCACAAAGAAGGTTTTTTCCAAAGAAACACTGAAAGGAAAAGAAAATGCCATTTGCTTTGGACGTCTGCTAAACAGACAGGTTGAATACTTGTGTATAAAAGCGAGCGCGCTAAATAACAGTTATACAAATGTGTTGGTGGAAAAGGAATCTTTTCCTTTTTCTTTCTTTCTGTTGAGAGGGAGGCTTTTTTTGTGCGTCCACTCCACGAGGAGTGCTGTTTTAATGAGAGGAGCTACACGCACTGCCAAATCTCATGTCCCGGGCAACCAGAAAGCCTCTGCTAATTAGATGCAGAGCTTTCCAAAACACAGGGCTTGTCAGTTCTCCCATCTCCCCTCTGGATTGTAAATCAAGAGTGCAGTGGAGGAAGGAGCGCACATTATGTCAGTGTGGGCTGAGTGATTTAAATTATATGAGAATTAGAATGGAAACCCGGCCTCCTATGTTTTGTAGCATCGCGCCGATCGCCGAGGGATTCGACGAGAGAAGCGTTAATCTTTATCTTTGCCTTGTAATGGCCACAATTGCAGAAGGACATCAGTTGAAACGTTATTGTTGTCCTGATGTGACTGGAAGAGAGGAACCGGTTGGGTCTGAATGGGACGTCATCAGATGATTTCATTACCTGAAGGATCTGACCTCAGTGTCTCCTTGTCATGCTTACCCAATACAAAGCCTACTGTCTCATATTTGATAGGCCTCTAAATATCAACTGATCGAAACTTTTTGCCTGAAAAAACCGTTGTACACAATCGTCTACCCTGCATTTTTGTCGTCTTGATTCATATTTGTAGTTGTTCAGAAGTAAAATCCTTTTAAGCTAATTATAAAATGTCCTTCTTCATGTCATGTAATTTTGTCTGTGAATATTAACAATTTTAATTGTAAATATTTCAGATGAATTACTTATAACTGAAGCAACGTAGAGTTAACTTGATACAAGGCTTTTTTTTTTTTATTCTAGAAAAATACATGAGTTAAATATACAATGTTGGTGGATACAAGTTCTTTGATCATAACACTAACCATTTAATAAATAAAAAACTGTTTTTTTTTTTGTTTTTTTTACTTTTTTTAACTATATTTTAAAAGTTTACTTTAACGATAACTACGTATGTGACATCTGTATATATTGATGTATCTATATATATATAGTATATATATATATATATATATTAATAATATAAAGATACAAAACTTTATACAAACGCAACACTTTTGTTGTTGCCCCCATTTTTCATGAACTGAACTCAAAGATCTAAGACTTTTTTTATGTACACAAAAGGCCTATTTCTCTCAGATTTTGTTCACAAATCTGTCTAAATCTGTTTTGTGAGCACTTCTCCTTTGCCAAGATAACCCATTCACCTCACAGGTGTGGCATATCAAGATGCGGATTAGACAGCATGATTATTGCACAGAAGTGCCTTAGGCTGGCCATGATGCATACACGCTGCGACCTCCATTGTTGCTTCAATCACTCTCTGCCCCTAATGTGTGCATATGTGCTGTCCTTTGGCTTCAAGTGCACAATTCTGCACCCGTATGTGCATCAGAGTCTTTGTACCCCTCTTTTTGAGCATTCCCATTATCAAGTTTGCCACACAGAAAATTATTAGAAGCTTACTATTTTTCTAGAAAGGTCTTCTTAATTATCTTCATAATAATCTTCTTTTCTTAATTACATTTAACTATAATTTTTAATCCATATAAGCAATTTCATTTTATTTCTGTTATTACAAATAAGAACAAGATGCAAATAACGGCTCGGTTTACTGTATGTGTAAGGCCCTCGTTCGCTGAGGAGGGAACGGAGACGTCACCTTCGGATACCGACGAATTGGGATCTCTTTTAGACTTGACCCATCTCCTTTGATGTCAAAACTAAACCGCCAATCACCTTGGCATGCTTCTATTGCAATCCAGCTGCCGCTGATCCTTAGCGTGAGTATATAGTAGAGTCAGCAGATAGCAAATGGCGATACTCAGGTTTTTCACTGAGTGAGTTCCGAGCCGGTTGACCCTATCGTGCTCCATCAGTTGTTACCATTAGCTGTGTCGACGGACGGGACTCGCCGTTCCCTCCTTCAAGAAATCGAGGGTTCACAGCATTACATGACTGAGACTCTTCCTCAGTCGTTCTCATCTCTGACTTACAAGGGCCCCAGAGATGCCCTTCCATTGTCTGTGGAAGCCCACCTGCGCCCCCTACTTTTTGGCGATTGGTCCAGGGCCTTGCACAAGAGGACCTCTCTGTTGCTATGCACTACTAATGGATAGCTTGGAAATACACTGGAAAAGTACCCGTTCTACTGGGAACAGGTCTGTTCGGAAGCTCCAACCTTCCGAAGTAGGTTTCGGATCAAATACACATATGAACATTCTTAGGTGCATATGGAAGATTGGGTGATTGACCCTCTTGTGAATGGCAGAAGTCTTGCCGGGAAAACACGCGTCGAGGCTATACCATGGTGACTTAACACTAGAGAATCCACTTAGACTTACATATAGAGACCCCCAGCCTGCGTTACCAGTATCTCGCAGGATGCAACAGTGAAGGCCTGGCGCCGGACGGTCCGCCATGTCTGGCTGCCGAGGGTATGGAGGAACTCAACAGGGTCTACTAAATGGATTCTCTGGAGTGGTTTTTGTAAGCCGACTCGAAGCCGGGGCCTCTCAGTGCTTCTTCCCGTTTGAGGTGAGAACACAGGAGGTTACCGGCTCCACACGAAGGCTATAGATTCTAGCGAATGTGTTAGGGGTCGCACAGCCCGCAGCTCTACAGATATCTGCTAGCGAGGCGCCACGAGCCAGAGCCCAGGAGGACGCAACACTTCTAGTAGAGTGAGCTCACAACCTGAACGGGCAGGGCACACCCTTTCGGTCCTCTGTGCGGAATCATCGGTCTAGGGTGATGGCGTCCCTGATCCGATGGTCCATCCTCTGCTTAGACGGCATGCTCTTATGCCAGCCTCCATGACATACAAAGAGCTGGTCTTAGGTCCTGAAGCTTTGCGTCCGGTCAACGGAGCGCCTTAAGTCTCGTTACGGACAGCGCGAATGCTAGGGGGGCTGCCTCCTCCGCGGGCAGCTCTTTCAGCGCTCACCCCACTGATCCCTGAGGGAGTATCGGGAATCTCTTGGTCACCATCTCTGGCTGCTCTCGAACTCTAGGGCACGAATCTCGACCGAATGCGGTGCAGGTCCCCTACCCTCTGATGTCCATGCAAATGCAAGCAGATTCAGAGTTTTCATTTGACAGAACTTCACTTCAGCTCAACCGCCGCAAAGGCTCAAATGGGCCCTGCTGTATGCTGTGAAGCACTAGAGTCAGTCCCAAGCGGCGGTATAGATGGGGCCGTAGGGATTTCGACAATATTTCGCCCCCTTACGGAAGCGCCGATGACCAGGCATCCGGCTTCCCCCGCGACTTCCCTCTACGGGTCGTGTCTTTCTTGCAGTGATGCAGCGACATAGACTTTGATCGTTGAGGTAGATCAGCTTCGCGCACCCCTTGCCTGCAACAGGACACGCAGCTCTGATCGTGCCTTTCTTCCGGACGGGAGCGTAGACCACCTTGTCGTTTGATGTACGCAACGGTCGCAGTTTGGTCACCTCGCGACCACTGCTTACTTAGAAGCGCCCTGTGAGCCTCGCTCAATGCAAGGTGCACTGCTAGAAACTCGAGGCATTTGATGTGCCAGTGCAGTTGGGGCCCCGTCCAAACCCCTTACACTGCAAGCCCGTTGTACGTGGCCTCCCAGCCGGTGGTTGAGGCATCCGTGCAAACCACAGAATGTCTGGAGACTTGCTCCAGGGGCACTCCTGCCCGGAGTAACGCAAGGTCTGACCACGGGGTGAATGTTTGTCGGCAGGCCGGTGTGACAAGGACACGGTGAGTGCCGCGTTTCCACGCCCACCTCGGGACTCGGCCATTGAGCCAGTGCTGAAGTGGTCTCATATGAAGCAGCCCCAGTGGCGTTACTGCCATCACAAATGCCAAAAAAAAAAAAAAAAAAAAAAAAAAAACCCCCGTGTAACTGCCATATTCCCCAGGAGCCTCTGAAATTGTTTCAGTGGGACCACCACTCTGCTCTTGAATGTATTCAAGCAGTTAAACACCGACTGAGCACGTTCCTGCGTAAGGCGTGCTGTCTGTTCGACCGAGTCAAACTCCATACCGAGAAAAGAGATCCCCTCCCAGTAGAGTTTGCTCTTTTCCCAGTTGACCAGAAGGCCCAACAGGCTAAGGTGTGAGAGCACCAAATCCCTGTGTTCGCACAACTGATCCTGAGACTGATTTAATATGAGCCAGTCGTCGAGGTAGTTGAGAATGCGAATGCTTTGTTCTCTGGGGAACAAGGGGTACCTCCGCAACTTGCGTGAAGACATGGGGCAACAGGGACAGCCCGGTGGGCAGGACCTCGTACTGATATGCTCTTCCTTCGGACGCGAACCACAGCAATGGCGGTGTTGTGCGGAAGGTTCGACACATGAAGTACGCGTCCTTCATGTCGACCGCTGCAAACCAATCTCGGGGACGGATGCACCCGAAGATGCGTTTCTGTGTCAACATCTTGAATGGTAGCCGATGAAGGGCCCGGTTCAAAACTCACATGTCCAAGATTGGCTGTAACCCACCGCCTTTCTTGGCTACAATGAAGTAAGGGCTGTAAAACCACGTCTTCATATCGGCTGGAGGGACCGACTCTATCGCATCCTTCGACCAGTAGGACTGCGACCTCCGCCCGCAAGACATGACCATCGGCCGCCTTCACTGTTGTGAGGCGGATGCCACTGAACTTGGGGGGACAACGGGCGACTGAATCGCATAGCCGAGGCTTGATGGACCGCAGACCAGGCGAATGGACTGGGAGCTCTAGCAGGCCCCATATACCCGTGCCAGCGGGACCAACGGAACCACTGCCTATACCCGCAGTGGGCAGCAAGTTGGAACCCGGGACCCAACTCTGGCGGCTAGGTGTTGAGCAGGCTTGGGCGCTGCGGCCCAGCGTAATGGGTGGACTCCTCAGTCTGCTTCTGTCATCCGAAGCTGCTGTGCCAGGCTCTCGAGCCGCATAGCCGAAGCCGGTCTGGAACACGGAGCATTAAGGATCCGACCTTTGTTGGCGTCCCATAGCGACCAGACACTGACAGTTTTTGGACGTCTGACCAGCCCTAGTGGACATTGCACGACCAGAGACCGCGCGCTAATCTTCTTTCGCGTGCATGGTGCGAGTTCCTTAGCGGGGCAGAGCTTCCTATTGAGAACTCCTGGAGTCATGACCACCCTCATAGCAGGTGCCCAGTGCCTTATCCTGAATAACCTGCAGTACACGTAGCGTATAAGATGGAGGCCAGCTGTCTTCCACACGCCGTTAGTTCTAGCATCTCATTGCCAGGTTCGTACCTACGACCTGGGAGGGGAAGTCTTGCTTCCCCTGGCCAGGGTGGAGGCAGTATTAGGACACACTTGCATCGCAACCGGCCACTCCACCGGGGGGACCCTTGTAACCCCCTAGCTGCACCACCATCGAGGGTGGCAAGGGAGGAGGAACCAGCAGATCGGTTTCCGGCAGTAAAAGGTGCCGTCCATGGCCTGGTGAGCCCCTCATGCACTTCCGGGAAGAAAAACACCGAGGCGGGGCGCTGAGAACCAGCGCAGACCACCCCGAAGAACCAATCATCCAACCTCGAGGGCTCAGGACACGGTGGAAGTCTCCACTCGAGCCCTACTCCTACGGCGGCCCGGGAAAGCACAGCCGTCATTTCCGGATCCGATTCAGGCATTGCTACAGTCCCGGAGGAGAGCAGCACAGCCGAATCGAATGTACAAATAAAGATCATTTTAGATGTTTATTAACTATTTGGAACATAAGGATCGCTAGAAGAGAGCTTAATTTACATATTTTTGTGAAAACCTCAAATTCGACCAAAGCTGACATTTTTACACTTCTTTTGTCCGTAACTCAAAATTAGACGCATTGTGCGCTTTCTGACTCATTTTGCCAGCACGGTGACAAATGTACATTATTGGAGCACCTCTTTTCCCAGCCTGTCTCAGGAAAAGAGACAGGCTGGGAAAAGAGCCTGTCTCTTTTCCCAGCCTGTTTCAATTAAACCCCTCCTTTCCTGTTTCAATTAAACCCCTCCTTTCGAAACAAAAAATGTGCTCTGATTGGTTAGCTGGACCACTGTGTTATGATTGGCGAATCATTTTGAGCATTTTCCGGAAATGTTACGCCCCTCACCATAACTGTGAGTTTCATCTGCTCAGCTGTAAATAGGGCTGTCATGATTATGAAATTTGTCTGACGATTAATTGTCTAAAAATAGTCACGGTAATTGCGATTAATTGTCTGTTTTTCAATTTAAACGTTATTCTGTTAACTAGTTTCATTCTTACAAAATACATTCATGAAAAACGATAGAAATCATGAGAATAATAAAAGCTTCTAATAATCTTCTGTGTGCAAAACTTTGATAATGTGAAATGCTTCAAACAGAGCGGCACAAAGCTCTTATGCACATCTAGGGCGCAGAATGATGTGCTGGAAGCAACATGGAGTCGCAGCAGCGCTTATGCACATCTAGGGTGCAGAATGATGTGCTTGAAGCAACACAAGTCACATCAAGCGGCACCCTCCCGCTCTCTCTCGTGAAGCCAACAAGGAAGTGACTTAAACTGTAATTCGTCAACTGCAAGAGGGAGTCAATCCCATAGACTCCCCATGTTAAAATGCCCAACTTTACAGCAGAAAAAAACATGTTTACAGCTCTGGTTAAAAAGTTTTTCTTGCGTCCTATAGAGCGAATTTGCCCTTCATGACACTGTGAGAGGGGGAATTTTTTATAATCAATACCTTTTAAATATATTAAGCATTAGAGTTCTGCATAATTAAGGGTGTGGCCAGTTGAGTGACAGGTGGATTGCCGCTGCTGTCACCACCATCGAGCTAGGTGGGCGTGGTTTCAACAACCAGCTCCTGCCTTTTTGCCCATCTTCGATTATCCATAACTGAACGTGACGTGCTGTTTGAATGCTGAGCGGAGAATGACTGACAGCTGCAGCAGAAGGAAGATGAGTTTCTGTAAACTTAAATTTAACAATGTAAATACAATTCTGTCCCTCACATTAAGATATGGAATGGCTTCAGATGATATAGGCTATACAGTGCATGAAAAGCAAACTGTTGATCTTCTGTTTCTTTTGGTTTATGACTCCCCCTTGTGCTGTATAAAAAGCACAATACTCAAATGAGTTCAAATAACCGCGATTAGACGGTTATTTAATTATCGAGACAGGCCTAGCTGTAAATATTTTGCCATATACCAATTCAAGCACAGAGTAAGACCCTGAGAATGTTTATGAACAAGAGGGTCATTCTGAAACTTTGCAAGCACAAATGAAGGGGTTTTGGAACTGGGGTAGAAGAATCAGCGTCTCTTGGTGACATAGCAGCAGCATGCTACAAAAGCAGCTCTTCTTCATCTTCTCTTGCACAGCTCAAGCAGGCCTCTGCCCCTTTTTTTGTGTATTCCATGGGTCAGAATTATTTAAATGAACAACATTGTGACCTTTGTGACTTCACAATATCCAGAAGAAGCACGTTGTGGTGATATCTACTTTGAGCTTTGTAACCTTGCAGATCATTTTATGCAAAAGTTACAAAAAGTGAAAAAGCATAAAAGCACCCCTTACAGTCTATCTTGTGAAATTACAAAGTCTATCATTCTCATCTTCAAAGACGTTTAGAAACTTTTACTTGACGAAAAAAAAAACGATTTAGAAAATGTCTGTTGCAGTGTATTTGCATATATTGACAAAAATATGATCTTCCAATGTTTTGTAATAAAAGCAAATGGAAGTGTCTAAACACCCTCCTCCCACTCCTAGTTTTACAAAACTGTGTGCTTGTTTGTTTCTGGACAGGGCTCTACAGACACCCTGTTGGCACGAAAGAGAGAGAGGGAGAGAGAGAGAGATTTCGCCTCTCATGTTTTTCAAAATCATGTCGTAGTCGAGGAATAGCACTTATATTCCCCCTCCATCACTTTTAACAGAAGCACAACGCTGTTTATGGAGAGAGAAACATTTGCATATGTTTGTGTGCTTTCGTTTTTATGCTGCGTGAATACGGTGTAGTGATGGGGAAAATATCTCTTTGTGCAGCTGTGAAATTTCAATGGAGGGTTGAGTTTGGCTGCGACCAGGAGAGAGACAAACATAATCACAATTCGAATAATTTAGTGATATTAAAAATAAATATATGGTAATTCCTGTCGAAAAACACGCCAGCTTTGATTATCTAACATTTCAGCACCCTCACATTTTGTGCTTTCTGCGTGTAATGTAATTCACAACTAAAACCCAAAATGGAAGAAGAAAAAGAAAAAACTCTCTTCGTTGATATCGATCACAGAAGAATTTGTTAGATTTGTGCAAAACCAGATGGGTTTCACACCACATTTTACAGCACAGCGTAGCTGAGAGCCACCATTGGTCAAATGGTCATGGGGTCACTGAAGCCTGGGGCTTCTTTCACGCCAAGCAGAGGAAAGTAAATTACTCTCATGCCTATCAGCATCAACCTCGCGGCTATGTTACTAACACCCACAACCTTAAACATCCTTCATGACTCAATAAAGCATTATCTCCACACCAGGCGGATTTTGCCTCTTTAATTGCAACACAAATCACTAAAGGTTAACCAGAAAAAACACCACAGAGAGTTTTGTTTTTTAAAACAAGCCTGAGGCGATTAGCCATAGAGTTGCTCACCTTTCCGACGAGCTCCTCCACACGGGGGATAGGTTTGCCCTTCTGGTGGCATATGGTGGGAGGAGACTGGCCATCCCAATCGTGCAGCTCCTCTATGCTTTTCAGATACAGCAGCGCCTTCAGGCCTAAACAGTAGTCCTCAACCACTGTGAAGTCCTGGTTCTGCACAGCACTGCACACCTGTTAAATATGCACAGATAAACAGACCTCAGGGCCCAGACTTTGTGAAAGACCAGTGATTTCACTATCCACATCATCTTTTTAGAGTGTGTGGGTCTTCTTAAAAGCAGAGTGTATTCAGTAGCTCAATGCAGCATAATATAAAGAAAGCTGATCGTGTGCTTGCAGAGCAATAGAACTGAGTTTAATTTCATTTAAGTTGTTGATTACTGATAATCTTCCTCTCTGCTGAAGCTCTGAAATCTCATTTGCCTTCAGATTCAAAAAATGGCCAAACCTTTGAGCTACATGCAGCCAGTTACAGCTTAAACTTTTTGGGCCCTATCATACACTATCACTCCACACATGCCGGCCAAGGCGTGGCACCAGTGTTTTTTTTGCTAGTTTCAGGTGGGAGTTTTCCAGGTCAGTCCGGAACTCAGTTCGTCATTTAACCTGCGCCCATGTTCCGCCCACATTGCCCCCGCCGCCCATGCGAAACATGCGCCCCCCTGTTGGTCGCCCCTCTGCCCCAACACCCAACATGCGCACCCTTCGCCGCCCCGGGCGCGCCCAACCACACATTTTCGCGTTTCCCCCTTTTTCTTCCCTTCCTTTTCCCTCCCCTTTTTCACCCATTTTTCTCCCCGTCGTTAAGATCTCGGCAAAGCTGGGATTGGACCACGCTCCTCTGAGTGCACCTGTGCTGCTTCAGGCGTGCAAATCTTTTAGAGAACTCAGAATAAAACGCGACCGCGCTTAGATCATTAAAATAGGGCCCTATAGTTTGTTCGACTGTTTAAGAATAATAGCACCTATTCAGTTGTCTCCTTTTTAATTAACTGTTTCTGAACATTGAATATGTAAATGTTGACGTTCACTACTGTTCAAAAGTTTGGGTCGGTAAGATACTGTTTTTAAAATTAAAGAAACGTTTATTTCCAAGATTGCTATTTTCTAATTTCAAATAAATTCTGTTCATCCGACCACAAATGTATCAACGTTTGCATAAAAATCTTCAGCAAGCCCAACTGTTTGTCCACAAGAATCCGCCTGAAATGTTTCTTGAGCAGCAAATATTAGCATATTAGATTGATTTCTGAAAGATCATATGACACTGGAGACTGGATTATTGATGCTGAAAATTCAGCTTTGCCATCGTAAATTACATTTTAAAATAATAAAACAGAAAAATATATATATTTTAAAATTGTAATAACAATGTCAATGTTGTTACTTGTATTCTAATCAACTTTAACTGTACCCTTGGTTGACATAAAATATCCTTTCAATACGCATTACATTTTAAACTCAACCACAACCAACCATCCTGCAACCACCACCAACAACCCCAAAACCAACCCAACACACAAACAACCACTTTTAACCACCCAACACACCACACCAAAACAAACCCCAACCAAACCACCCACTCCACACAAACCCAAATTTAAAACGTAGTATATTCCGTCCCTTGACATCATTGTAAGAAGTTTAGAATGAGTCAATTTTGCAGCTTATAGATTCAATAAATTGTCTTTTTGGACTTGGGAGGAAGTTTTGAAAGTCATATTCATTTGGAAGTGTTTTCAATACACATCAGACATTTTTTTCTCCGAATCTTTCTCATCCAGAGAGGGGGGCTCTCAAAAGATCAAGTTTTACTCCTCATGATATGACCCCTTCAATAATGAGATGAAGTCTGCCAGATAATCTCAAGTTTAACAGACACAAAGACTATCCTAGATTCATCTTCTCCTCCATAGAGAGGCTGTTTAACCCCTCACCTCAAATATCATCTAACTGTTTCCCAATGGAAAAGTGCAGTTTGCAGTATTCTTCACTGATAAAATCCACTACCATCAGACAAACCATAGGTGGCACTTCTCCTTTTGGAGTGGTTTATAGCTCCCCATCTACTGCTATAGAAAGTAATATGTCAATTTTCCTAGTCATCAGCCTTAATAAACTCACCCAGGTCACATCACTTATGAATTCTTTAAAAGTCTTTTTTGACCCATTACATGCTAACTTGCTCAAAACAGTTTTAAACTCCTAATTACTGGACACCCTGAACATTGTTAATCAGTTCCTCCAGCAAGTATTTTACCACATAGTTTAAAGACAGCAATTGTTAAGCCTCCGGTGAAGCAAAGTGATCCTGATTCTCCTACAATCTTCCATTTCAAAATAATTGAAAACAATATTCTTACTGCTCAATAACTGTCTCAACATTAATAATCCTAATGAGATATTCCAGTCTGGCCTTACCATAACCCCTAAAATTGCTCTTTTAACAGATCTGCAAGTTAATAAGGTAATCTGTCAATCCCAGATCTGTCTGATCTCAGTGCTGTCTTTAAAACTGTTGATCATAAGATTGTACTTGACTGACCGACCTATTAGTCTCAGTTCTAGATTAGTTTAGATCTTTCTTAAGTGACAATAAAAATACTATGCTGCACTGGGTGCACCCACATGGCTCAGTTACAAATCGTTTATTATTTAAACATTATGTGCATCTATTAGCTGGTGTAATGAATCAATATCCATCATCAGTATGTAAATGAAACTTTTTTTTTTATTTTTTTATACTTGCACCAGATGCCCACAAACCAATTAGCAGACTTCTGGACTACATCTAAAAATTGCAACTAGAGACTCTTTAAAAGTAAATACAGTTGTTATTGTGCCACATATAAACTAATTGTCTCTGAATGTTCAAAAAATTAGGAATCGTGACTGACAAATATGCTATTTTTTAAAAACTATACTAACAATGCTTTAAAACAGCATATTATCACTTTCACAACATCTCTAAGCTATGTGAATTCTTTTCCCAACTGACAGTTAGAATCTCATTCACGCTTTTGTCACATCAAGACTTCACTATTGCAGTAGTGTTTTGGCTGCCCGGTCTAAGAGATGTCTAACAAATCATGTGCATGGATTAATTTTATTTAATTAATTTTATAATAAACAGTGCAATATTCCATGACACATATTGTCCATCACTCCACAACACTCCAGCATATAAATCTATTTACTACTACTTGAGTTAATTTCAAGATATTTTAACTTTGTCTTTACCAGTAAGCTCCAAAGCTGGAATTTAAAACCTGACATGCAGTTACATGCAGTTTCAAGTTTACATTTCTCTTGGTGTTTGCAATTTATTTCCTTATATTTCTATCTGCACATTCTATTTTCTTCTATTTTCTTTAATTAGTACGTGAATGCATTTATGTACACATTCAAAAGTCTGGGGTCTGTGAGATTTTTTTTTATGTTTTTTTAAAGTCTCTTATATTCACCAATGTTGCATTTATTTGATCAAAATTACAGTAAAAACATATATTGTGAAATATTTTCTTTTTTCATATATTTTAAAATGTAATTTCTTTCTGTGTTGGCAAAATTGAATTTTTGGCAGCCATTACTTTACGTCTTCAGTGTCACATGATCCTTAAAAAAAATGATTAAAGTCGGCATGAAACGGAAGTTGCGGTAGTCTTTTCTTCCCTTCCCTATTTTGTATATCCGTATTGACAACTTTTCCTGACCGAGTGGGCGCTTGGGGGGTTCCTAATGCTGAATCCGCCATTTTGTCTGACAAACAAACCAGACAGGATTAACATCAGTGGACTATGGCATATTGACATCTTTCCGCAGTTGAGGCACCATAACTGTTCATTCATGTTTATTTTGTGCTATAACGAGCAGTAAAGAGGAAGAGATCATCGGTTTACATGCCGCTTGAACTGAGGCAATTGCAATCTTACGCCACACATCATCACGCAGTGAAAAATACATCATGGAGCAAAAGACACTGACAACGTGTGGTCAGACAGAGACCGAGCAGGTTACTTTTGGCATGAAACAGTCTTAGCTTTCAAATTGTGTCATTTTTAAAAATAAATTCAACCAATAAATACCATTTTGTGGCTCTTTAATGTGACAGATCGCTGTAGTGCCTCAGTTCTAGCAGTTTAAATGTGAACCGATCTCTTCCTGCTAGTTATAGAATAAAATAAACATAACTGAACATCAAAAGGTATCTTGTCTCAACCGCGGAAAGACGTCAATACACGATTTTCAAGTTCGACTCTACTGACAGTTATAACTCTCCTATATGGTGTGTTTGTCAGATAAAATGGCGGATTTGGCATTACGATTGGTCAGATCACCTGTCAATCAAACTCCTAGTAAAGGGTGCTAAAATGCCGGGCCTTTGGACAGTCAGCATAGTCCAACCCATTTCCCGTTTTACGTCATGAAGAGAACAGATGTTGAGAGGGGAAAGGAAGATTAATGTGCTTGATTAAAGATTACCCGTGCAAATGAATTAAAAAAATAAAAATAATGATGTGCATGAATACATCATTTATAATAAATACTGCAACACTGTAAAAAAATAGAATTGTAATTTTTTATGTCATGATGACTTTAGAATATGTTGATTTTGTGCTCAATAACCATTTCCTATTAATATCAATGTTAAAAACAGTTGTGCTGCTTAATATTTCTGTTTTAATATGCTGTTTTTAGGCAACATGCCTTTTGATATTTTGGTCTTTTATTCATTTGCTTTTTTATTTTGTATGATAAAAAACAGAAAAGTGGCTTTAAGATTAATTAGATGAAAAGTGGCTTTCAGATGAAAGTAGTTGTGTTAATAGAGCAGTTCTGTTTTCAGTTGTCATTAGGCAGGTAAACCCTAGAATTCATTTTTCTAGAGTCACCCTGGAAAACATGCCGAAGTGCACCTCAAATTACTATATTAAACACATGTTACTTCCTAATCTGGTTTTTGGAGAATTTTTGATAGGTTTAACATAGTTTTAGAGTACCGATGAAGTAAGAACAATGCCATAACAATTCTCAACAAATGGTAACAATGCCATAACAATTGTATAAATGTAGTTATTTTATTTTATTATTTTTTGAAAGTGCATTAATTTTAATTATTATTACAAATTACAAATGCCATTTAATGTTAAGGATAAAAATAAGACTTTTAAAATTGGAAACTTACAATGCAGTATGTCAGCAAATTGACATTTAATTGAGTAAAAAATAAAATAGAATGAGATGATAAAATTCCATATAGTTTTGATCGTCATGAGTACCATAGAGGAATATATGTGTACCAAGCCTCATAAACATTGTTTGCAGAAGTGTTCGAAATAACACTCATATTTACTTTCTATCACATGTGTTGTTTGTCTTGAGTCTGTGAGAAGTTAACATTGTTCGCCAGAGCAGCTCATTGGACTAATCTAATTCAAGGAGGAGATGGAGCTACGATGTGTTCCTGTAACCCGCTGGTGACACTGATTCAACTGTAGTGTAGTGAAGAGATGGCTAGTTTACAATTTCTCCTATTACTACAAGCCAGCACTCTGCTATTACATGTGGGTGTGATTAAAATATTTTAATTCCAGTCTTTATCCCCCCAGAACTCCCAGGCACTTGTGAAATTTTATTTCTGCACATAATGAGAGTGTTTTGATTTATTTATTTAAAAAGAGATTTCGGAGGCTGTGGCATCATGTTGAGATAATGGGTTTATTTGCACTAACAACTTGTTCAGAGCCATGTTGTAAATTGCAGTTTGCTTTGAGATTGTTGTTGCTCCTCGGCTGTAGCAGTTCTGTGTGAGTATAGCCATTAGTAGACTCCTTATTAAGGACTGATTAGAACAGACTACTTAATATACATGTTTAAACCCAGACTTTAAGCTTGCATATTGTATAAAAACAAAACTAATATATTTTTTACCCAAGCTGTAGTCCTACAAATGGGGACGTTATTATGCTGAGGGGCAGTACAGACATGATTAAAGGTCTATACTGGTAAACAAAAGGTTGTCGGTTCAAATCCTACAGTCACTGGTGAAGTTGATGGTAGTTGGTGATGAATGTAAGTGGTTACCTGCAGAACAGATGCTCCAGCATGGAGGAATTGTAATCCAGACTCTGCCGAGTCAATACCACCGGTAGCCAAGATTGGGAAGCCAGGAAGAGCTTTCGCTATAGCTGACACCGCACGCAGAGCTATGGGGCGGATTGCATTACCTATCCAAATACAGGAAGAAAATCATTATTAAATGTAAAGCAATAATTATATAAAATCAGTTCATATAGATTACAAATCCAACTTGTGATCAGAGAGCATACCTTATATATAGACTACTATTCAAATATTTGGGGTCATTAAGAAATTAATACTTTTATTCGGCAAGGATACATTAAATTGTTTAAAAGGGACAGTGAAGACATTTCTATCATGACAACTCTCTGAGGGTTTAGCATAGCAATGTACATGACAATATTAATGTGTTTGGTCTTGGCGGAATAGAGCTGCTACGCTGTTGCTGCTGTGGCAGAGAAAGTACAGAGACTGGCTACTGCCAATACATCCATAACATGCTGCTGTGAGCATGTAAGAAACACTGCTGCTGCACATACAACATATGAAATAACCGCCATTTATAGCATACATGAATCACCCCGTAGCAGATCTATACAGGTGGAGCTGGGGAAGGTGGAGGGTTTCTGAAGTGCACTGCAACTGCTACAGGAAGCACTAGACAAGTATTTGAATGTTGAGCAGCAAGCTCTTTGGCTGCTTATACAGAAAGAACCAAATAGCTGCGCCATGTGATGATGTCATTATGTCAGACTGATTTAGACCTATTGAACTGCACCATCTAGAGTTTCTTCAATTTCAATCTTCAATTCTTCAATTAATCCTAAAAAATATTTCCACAAAAATATTAAGGAGCTGTTCAACATTTATCATGATAAAAGATGCTTCTTAATCATAAGCATACTAGTAACGCAAAAGCTGTTCAGAAGATAAACATCTTCATTTTGTTGCCTCATAAGACACCTGTTTTGTCAAATTCTAATAAAATCTTTGTGACCCAAGAAGGGAGCTCTGTGAAAAAAACTATTATTTTACTACAAACTATTATTTTATTACTGAAAAGTATCAATAAATTGTATAATATAATTCCAATTGACTATATTACTCAATGTTTTAATGTATTTTTATGCATAGAGTACTGCACTGTTTGTGTAATGAGACGTCAACAGAGTGAGGATCCATCTGCAGCTTTATTGAAATCGTAATCAAACAGGCAAGGTCAGACACCAGCAAACACAACAGAGGAGAGAAGCCGAATCGTTATCCAGGGACGTGTAAAGGGTCGGGGCAGGCAGCAAACAATCAGTAGTAAAAGAACAACAGCAAGAGTACGGGAATCAACAGAGAGGCCAGACACGGGAAGAAACGCTTAGAAATGTACACCGGGGCAATAGAAGACTTCGCAATGAGGGAGAGTCTGAGAGCTGGTTAAATAGTCCACATAACGAGTGTCAGGTGCAGGAGCAATCAGAGCCAGGTATGTGAGTCTGTGTGTGTGTAGTCCGGATAAAGTTCAAAACTCAGGAGAGAGCTCCCTCTGGTAGTGAGCGGGAGGCACGGCGGGAGTCTCGTTCGTGACAGAGCCCCCCCCCCCCGTGAGCGGCTCCTGACGCGAGGAGGCAGGCGACGCCGGGGTCTTCTGCGTGGTCGAGGGGCCGGCTTATCTGGGTGCGTCCTATGAATCTCGTAGGTGAGTGTGGGGTCGAGGATGTCTTTAGCATTGACTCAGGAACGCTCATTCGGACCGTACCCCTCCCAGTCCGCCAGATATTGGAGGGTGCCACCCTGACGTCTGGAATCGAGTAGTTCTCGAACCTGGTAAATCTCCTCGCCGTCCATCAGGATGGGTGGAGGACCCTGGTCACTGGTCTGCTCCTCCTCCTCCGCTCTCGGACCACCAGCGGGTTTGAGAAGTGAAACATGAAAAGTGGGAGAAATGCGATAATTAGCGGGTAATGCCAAACGGAAAGAAACTGGTGTAATTTGTCTAATAATTTGGAAGGGACCCACATACCTGGGACTGAATTTGCTGCATGGAAGTCTGAGGTGGAGATCTCGGGTAGATAACCAGACCCATTGACCTGGAGTGTATTCAGGATTGGGGCGACGGTGACGATCAGCTTGCGATTTTTGTCTTCTAACAGCATGTAGTAAGTGTATGTGAGCTTGATTCCAGATGTTCTCGCTCCTCTGGAGCCAGTCGTTGACAGCAGGTACTTTAGTGGGTTCTCCTGACCATGGAAATAATGGTGGTTGGAAACCCATTATACATTGAAACGGAGTGAGTCCGGTTGAGGGTTTTTGTAGTGAATTTTGAGCGTACTCTGCCCACATGTGGTATCGGCTCCAGTCAGTCTGATTCTGTTGGCAGTATGATCTGAGGAATCATGCGATCTCCTGATTGAGTCATTCTGTCTGGCCATTGGATTGTGGATGATATCCTGAGGTGAGGCTGATGTTGACATTAAGTTTTTGAAAGAAAGCTGACCATACTCTGGAGGTGAATTGGGGCCCTCGATCCGACACGATGTCCTCAGTAAGCCCATAGAAGCGAAACACAAAGTTGCATAGGGATTCAGCTGTTTCGAAAGCTGTGGGTAGTTTGGGGAAAGGAATTAACCGACAGGCCTTGGAAAAACGGTCTATGACGGTGAGTATTGTGGTGTTGTTATTGGACTTGGGGAGGTCAGTGATAAAGTCAATAGCCAGATGGGACCATGGTCGGTGGGGAACTGGCAAGGGGTGCAACAAGCCGGATGGTAGGTGTCCGGGGGATTTACTTTCGTTACAGGTGATGCAACCGTGGACAAAGTCTATAGTGTCAGTCCTCATGGTTGGCCACCAGAATTTGTTCTGGAGGAGATGGAGTGTGGCCATAATCCCAGGATGACCAGAGCTGAGCCCCGAGTGAACATGTTGCATGACCCTTTCACGGAGTTCCTGAGGAACAAAGATCTTATCGGGAGGGCAGAGTTCTTGTGAATTGGCCTGTTCAAGCTCTGTCATGATGTCCCACTGGACGGGGGCCACAATCAATGATTCAGGGAGAAGACTTTCCTCAGAGTTACTGGGATCTAGGCAGTCGTGTTGACGAGACAAAGCATCAGCCTTGGTATTCCTGGAACCGGGTCGATATGTGACCAAGAAATCAAAGCGTGTGAAGAACAGCGCCCATCGGGCCTGTCTGGGGTTTAGTCTTTTAGCAGATCATAGATATTCCAGATTCTTGTGATCCGTCAGGACAATGAAGGGGTGCTTTGATCCCTCTAGCCAGTGTCGCGATTCCTCCATAGCTGCCTTCATAGCCAACAATTCCCGGTTACCAACATCATAGTTTTGTTCAGCAGAACTGAGCTTGCGAGAAAAGTAGGCACAAGGGTGAAGCTTAGGTGGGGTACCATGCCGCTGTGAGAGAATGGCCCCAATGCCAGTATTTGAGGCATCCACCTCGACTATGAACGGGATTTCAGGATCAGGGTGATGAAGAATGGGAGCAGATGTGAAGCGTGATTTGAGTTCCTTGAAGGCCTCTAGTGCTGAGGTAGACCATATGAGATGTGCAGAGCTTCTCTTTGTCATGGAGGTTAGAGGGGCAGCCACGGAGCTGAAGTTTCTGATGAAGTGGCGGTAGAAATGTGCAAATCCTAAGAAACGTTCTAGAACTTTTAGTGTCGCCGGTTGTGGCCAGTCAAGAACTGCTCTGACCTTCTTCTCATCCATTGCCACTCCCTCCTGACTGATGATGTAACCCAGGAATGATGTACCAGTCTGGTGAAATTCACATTTCTCAGCTTTGGCATACAGCTGATGGTGGATGAGTCTTTGTAACACTGACCTCACGTGTTGTACGTGTTCCTCATATGTGTTGGAGTAGATAAGGATGTCATCGATGTAAACGATTACCCAACAATCCAGCATGTCCCGGAAGACGTCATTGATGAAGGATTGGAACACAGAAGGACTGTTAGCAAGGCCGAAAGGAATAACGGAATATTCATAGTGCCCAGTACAGGTGGAGAAGGCTGTCTTCCACTCATCACCCTCTCTGATGCGGATGAGATTGTAAGCATTGTGGAGATCTAATTTGGTGAAGTAGTTGGCCTTGTGAAGTTGCTCCAAGGCAGATGGTACTAGGGGTAATGGGTAACGGAATTTAACAGTAATGTCGTTGAGACCCCGGTAATCAAAATACATGGACATAGACCTCCATCCTTTTTCTTGACGAAGAAGAATCCTGCTGATGCAGGTAAGATTGATGGTCTGATGAATCCTTTAGAAAGTTCCTCGTTGATATATTTCTTCATAGCCTCCGACTCCGGTTGAGATAGAGGAAAGATACGGCCTTTGGGTGGTGTTGTGCCTGGTAGTAAGTCAATAGCGCAGTCGCTAGAGCGGTGAGGAGGTAGTTCTGATGCCTTGGATTTACTGAAGGCCTCCACAAGGTCTGTGTACTCTGAGGGAAGTGTGGATGAGTGAGCTGATTCCTCCGTGAGCTTGACTGCTGGTTTGTTGCTCAGACACTTGACTTGACATGAAGGATCCCACTGAATGATCCGACCCTCCTTCCAGGAGATGAGTGGATCATGTTGTCGTAACCAGGGAAGTCCGAGAATCACCGGGTTATGTGGTGAAGTGATGATGAAGAAACGAATGATCTCCGTGTGAAGGGTCCCGGTTTCCAAACCTAAGTCCACGGTGGTGTGCATGACCCTTCCCTCACCCAGAGGACGTCCATCTAGCGCCTCCACTGCCAGCAGAGAATTGCAAGGGATTAGAGAAATGTTATGTTGTCAAGCAAATTCATGTGACATGAAATTCCCCGCTGCCCCTGAGTCCAGTAGCGCTGAGGTAGATATGTTATTACCCTCTATGGATAGTGTTATGGGTACTTTGATGCATGTACTGGAGTGATGTGCCTGAATGCAAGGACTCACCGCAGAGGGATTATGAAGAGGCGGTCGTGTGGGACAGGAGGCCCGGAGATGGCCGGCTTGGCCGCAATAGAGACACAGACATTGAGTGATTCGGCGCTCTCGCTCCTCTTGAGACAGGTGAGTGTATCCGAGCTGCATGGGTTCCACAGAAGAGGAGGAAGAAGACGTGATTGGAACTGAATGACTGGTAGGTATCTTTCTGGTAGGGCGACGAGAACGAATCAAATTGTCAATTTGAATAGCCAGTTCTATGAATTGGTTGAGCGTTCTCCCCTCGTCCCTGCAAGCTAGTTCCGATTGGAGTTCAGGGCTGAGTCCTTTGCGGAAAAGCAGTTTCAACGTGCTCTCAACCCAATCAGTCTGAGCAGCGAGGGTGCAAAATGACAAGCCTTACTCAGCTGCGGTATTTCTGCCCTGAGATAAGGCGAGCAATTGTTCATCCGCATCTTTACCTCCTTTAGGATGTTCAAATATTTCTCGGAAGCGTCGGAGAAAAGTACTGAATGTGGGGAAAGCTGATCCATCCTCCCTCCATACTGCCGTGGCCCACTCCAAAGCCTTCCCAGTTAGGAGTGAACATACAAAGGAGATCTTGCTGATATCAGTTGTGTACATCGCAGGCTCTTGGTTGACAAACAAGAAGCACTGCAATAGAAATCCCTTACACTTCGTGGGGTTTCCGTCGAATTTGTCTGGAAGAGCCAGGAGAGGATTCAATGAGGGAGTGGAAGAGAATGACGTGTTCGAGCCAGCTGGTGTTGATGAGCAGCGAGTTGATTTGCCTGAGCTGACACTTCCGTAGTAAGTTGAGCCAGAGCTGCTGGATCATGTAACGGTGAAGTCTTCTGTAACGAGGCGTCAACAGAGTGAGGATCCATCTGCAGCTTTATTGAAATCGTAATCAAACAGGCAAGGTCAGACACCAGCAAACATAACAGAGGAGAGAAGCCAAATCGTAGTCAGGGATATGCAAAAGGGCCGGGGCAGGCAGCAAACAATCAGTAGTCAAAGAACAACAGCAAGAGTTCGGGAATCAACAGAGAGGCCAGACACGGGAAGAAACGCTCAGAAATGTACACCGGGGCAATACAAGACTTCGCAATGAGGGAGAGTCTGAGAGCTGGTTAAATAGTCCACATAACGAGTGTCAGGTGCAGGAGCAATCAGAGCCAGGTATGTGAGTCTGTGTGTGTGTGTGTGTGTGTGTAGTCCAGATAAAGTTCAAAACTCAGGAGAGAGCTCCCTCTGGTGGTGAGCGGGAGGCACGGCGGGAGTCTCGTTCGTGACAGTTTGGTTGGCAACATGCTAATGTCAGCATCTTCTGAAATCAATGCTACAGTGATGGATTTTTGTATTTCAACCCATAAATTAGCATCACCCTGGTTCCCCCTTGAAAAAATACAAGATGTTTCCATTCTTACATGTTTTGTTTATTAAGATAATATTCACAAATTACCACAAATTTTATGAATTTTAAATCCTAAATACATTCTTCAAAAGAAACTAAAGTTAAAAACTATGAACAAACTACACCACAACTTTAACATCACCACTTCTGACAACTGCTTTGATCTTTATTTAATATGTAAAAGTTGGTAAGTTTTAGTTAAAATAGTTTGCATGAGAGCAAGTGTAAAGGCAACAAGGCTGTAAAAGTGGACTAGTACGTATACCTAAAGAGATATGGTGATGTTGAAAAAATATGAGATGGGAGTAAAAATTTAATTTCAATGATTTTGGTTTCACTTGCAAAACTTTGCATTGTCTTGGAAAAGTATCATGTTGCCCTGAAGAACTTAGCGCTCGCTCGCAAAACATTTGTGTTCACTAGCAAAACTGTTGCGAAAGTTTCTAGGGGGACCAAAAAAGTTTTTCTGTGGGGCTCTGTAGATTATGTAATAGTTTACCTGTTTGGCATGATGATGTTTAATGTCCCAGACAACCAGTCCCATTTAGCCAAACACACTTTTCAAAACACCTGAAAGCTTAAAAAATCATGAGTGGGAATTACAAATTAATTTTTGTAGTAAAATTAAAACATGACAATATCATGAGTTGTGTTAACCACAGACCTTATTTCAGGCATTTAACCAAAAACACTATTGTCTTCGGAATGATGGAATTGGTACTGCACAAATATGCTTGTTTTTGGGTTTTTAGTACTGATTCCTGCAGTGCTCTATTGTAAGTTGAGTCTCCAGAGTGGAATCCTGGTTGTGTGGCATGTAGAGCTATGTAGAGTGTTTCATAACAGTCACTTACTATGTTCCATATTGGTTTGGATGCAGCCTTAAAGCAATCAGCGGACAGTGAGGCAGCTGTCTGGGTGTCTGGGTTCACCTATGCAGCAGTACAACCCTCCCCGTGCCTTTCTCTCTTCATCTCTGAGGATGGCAGGATTCCCTAATGAAAGCCGAGCGGCTTTCTGATCAGCCAGACAGATGGAAGTGTTTATCACATTACATTTAACCTCATTTTCCCAGCAGGTTCCCATTCATTGATCACAGCCGTACGTTTGTCCACATTCATTTCGCCCGGCGTGGCTCAGAACTCCACTTCCACCGTTTGATGGCTTGAGACAGCTTCTTTTTTAGCCGCACTCCGGCATACAAAACGATCTTCATAACCCACACTATTCCCAAATTGGGGAGATAAATTCAATCACGGCACATATTTTTTTTGCATCCCCATGCTGCATGGTTAATTATGTACATATGGGCGCTTCCCTAAGCCTCTGGCATTTCCTGCCGCCCTCACTTTTTCTCTGCTCTTCCACCTGTTGGCTGAATGGATGGCACGTCAGGTAGAATTTGTCATCTCTGCTCTGTTCTGACAACCTAATATCATAAGAAGACATCACTCGGCTCGCAATGAAAGCCATTTGGGTGTGATTTAGAGATGGGGGTTCGGCTCAGTACAGTTTAAGTCGAGAGGCTAGAGCTCTGAACACATCACTCTTAAATGTCTGAGCGAGTCAAATACATATGGAGGTAATAATGTTCAAGTAAGACATCTGCTACAACTCATCCGGCAATGGGCTATTGTACTGTGAGTGATGTCACAATCACATTAATATGGACAGGACTTGTGGAACAAAGGTTGAGAGCCATCAAAGCACTTGTCAGCCGATGGCAGCCAACACAGATAATGTTGTTAGGCAGCACACTTCCACTCAAGAAAAGCTTCAGTCCTGTGATACTGTTGTGATGTTATTGTGGCACTGGCTCTGTCCTTCCCTGTGCTTTGTTCTTCTTTTTCACGCTGGCCGCGCTGACAGCTCCTGTTGCTCTGACAACCCCAACATGTCCTTGTCAAACAGGGTCGCTCATGCCTGTTTGTCACCAGTACCTGTGGTGAAGTTGTCGGCAAAAGTTCACTGCATGTCAACAGCAGCACAGCCAGGCAAATGCTAAACTTAGCTCAGGCGATCTAATATTGTCTCTTGAGCAGGGGTTTAAGTGCTTGAGTAACTGTACTTCATCACTACATTGGTACTTCACTCAAACAACACTGCAACAGAATACCTGTAGTTTTATTTAATTACAGTAGATTCTTAATGGAACATTTCATTTAGTGTACTGTATTTCACTGGTCATGACAAATTTATACTCTATACGTATGTCTTATTGAGCTAACAATCAAATCACCTTTTCCTGTGAATTTTACCTAAAACTGAAAATGTAATGTATTTCAATGCGAAAATGCTTAATTGTCACGAATCGGCTACTGTGGAGGAACGAGGAGACACAGGAGTAAATTCAAAACACAGTCTTTAATCTTCTACTTCGGGGAAATACAGGGCGGGCAGACACACACGTAGCACAAGGACGAACAATTCTGGACAACGGAGACTCGCATAGGCTGGAACTCAAATAGGGCAGATAACGAGGGGCAGACAGGTGAGGAGGATAACTAATAATAAGACACACCTGGAATCAAATTGGAAACACTCAGGGAGCAGGAACAGGAAAAACCAAAAAAGGGCATAATGACACAAGAGGGAAAACAAGGAACACATGGGGAGGAAAACAACAAAACAGGAACACAAGTCTGAGATTAATAACATCCTGATGAAGAGATGTCTCTTTGTTCACAGCAACACAGAGTATTTTATGTAATTTTATTTTTAAAAACTGTAACCATGTTGAAAACAAACTTGATAGTCACTGGTAAGTTTATAAACTATATTCCAGTGTTACACTATACAATCAAATGTCAAAGTGACTTATAGATCAAATATAGATTTTATTTTCCAAATACATGTTTATGTGCTTTATTTGTGTAATTTTGTAATAATAATTTTTGGTAATTGTTTATTACAACTTTTTAAGTGTCATCTCTTAATCTTCCAGTGAAACAACAGACTTGGTGGGTATGCCAGACTTCTAAAATCATTGTCCAATCTTTCCATAAACAGGGTTCAAAATAGGGTCATAAATTCTTAGAAAAGTTTTAATTAATTTTATTCCCCCCCAGTCTAAATGTTTTAGGACAGTCTAAACCCTAATTTATGTGCTTTAGCAATTCCACAGTTGTGATTTCAAATATAAAATAAACCTCAAATTGAAATGAAAAGTATTATATATATTACTTACTATATATATTTATAGGTCAGGGTATTATGATCTAGATATATAATATATATATAATATATATTATATATACAAATATATATTTCTAATTTAGACAAATTTAAGCTACCTACATGTGGCTAGTTTGAAATTTGGTCTGTAGGTACTGATAAATTTCCCAGAAAATAAGAGATGTAACAGGTTTGAAGGTTTAACTAAATTACATGTCCAGACACAAAATTAGCTACTTTTTATGCTAGGTTAGCTTTTACATAATATTTATTTAAATAAAGAAAAAAAAACATATGAAGAGAACATGCTTAAATGTTTCACATTAAATGGGAAAATGCACTTACAATTTTAATAAAGTACCCATACATACTAACTTCATATAATTTCTCAGCAATTTTTACGCACTTGCTATAGTGAGTGCAACTGTGAAAGCACAAAAACCTATGGTTACTGAGGCTTTTGCTATGAACCTACTTTTCCTAGTCCTTTTCCTTTTCCTTTTTTTTCTCTAGGCTGCTTGTGTTCAGCAGTATCACACTTGTGCTTTACAGACAGCACAGTCTGTGCTTCGAACAGAGACGGTCCTGGACTCGCTAGCGCTCTGTATCTTTCATCAATACCTCATTACTCTAAGCAGGTCCTATCACAGCTTCCAATGTGAGCGAGCACAGCTCCGGACGAGCACCATCCTCAGTCTGGTCCCGTGCTGAGGTGATTGACAGCTCAGTGAGGCCATCGGTGGCATCTGTTAGCGCGAGGCGTCCGCTACCAATGCCAGACTCTCTGATTAATAATTCCAAACACAGCGCGAGATGGAGCGTGGGGTCTCTGCATCCTCTACGATTTCTATCTTCACCCGAATATGTTGTGCCTCAAAAAGACCCGGCTAGATAACAAAAGCAAATAAGAGATGGGAATGACGGTGCAGCTCTCTGTTAATTATGCCTGCCGATGTTGCCAGGGTGTCTGGGGAACATGGTTTTCATGCACAATGAAAGAGATGCAATAATATATCTGTGACAGCAGACTAGCCGGTCGGCATGACCAATCATTAAAACACATATCAAATGAGGAGCACGCTGCCAGCTAAATTAAATCACAGTGGGAGGCCCAACCAGGGGAAAAATAAAGTGACCATATGATCTAGAATAGAGGTCAGCAATTACCAGACCGCGGCCTGGATCTGTACCCCATATTGGCTCCATCCGGACTGCAAATCATTTCTCATAAATTAATCTAATCGTAAACATAGCAATGTTTTTCTCTACACACAAACATTTTCAGTCATCACTACACAGCAAAGATGACACAGAAGCAGTATACACAGACTATATAATAGCAAATTTATATATTACGATATAAAAATCATAATAATGAATCAAAAACCGCACTCTGTGAAACCGTACAAATATATTACAGATTTTTTTTTTTCACATAGTGTGTCAAACCATCAGGAAAGGGATAGTGTGCCCAAAAATGAAAATTGTTCATTGCTTATGTTGTTCTAAATCATAAAACTTCCGTTCATCTTCGGAACACAAATGAAGATTTTAATTAAACCTGAGAGATTTCTGTTACTCTGTTGAAAGCCTATTGCAGAAAAACTTTGACGTGTCAAAAAGTTTATAAAGAGGTCATAAATAGAGTGGTTTAATCCAAGTCTTCAGAAGAGACACACTTGCTTTGTGATGAACATATTTAATTTCTGCTTTTACTCATATATAAACTTTGATCAGCGCACACACATAGAGCTCATCAAATATGATAAACAGAAGCTCAAATGTGCTTGCTTAACACACAAGAAACAATGAGGTTTGTTCTCACATGTCAACTTTGTATGGTTGATCTGCTTGAAAGTTTTGGTGTAATGGAATTTTAATGGAGGGCCAGAAATCTCTCAAGTTTAATAAAAAATATCTTCATTTGTGTCTCGTAGATGAACAAAAGTCTCGGGTTTGCAACCCAGCACATACAGACTATATTTATCTAATTATTTAATAAAATTACAGCCTTCTGCATTGCTGTAACATCACAAGAAAGACTATCATAATACTGACTTTATTTCAACTAATTGTCCAGTGTTAACGTTTTTTTTCTTTCACCTGCAGACCACTAGGAACATTCATGGGCTACAGCTTGAGAAGCTCTGCTCTGTACATCTTGAGAGACTATCGAAAGTTTTTTTTTCCACCTGCAGACCACTAGGAACGTTCGTGGACTACAGCTTGAGAAGCTCTACTCTGTACATCTTGAGAGACTATCAAGGGTTTTTTCTTCCACCTGCAGACCACTAGGAACGTTCGTGGACTACAGCTTGAGAAGCTCTGCTCTGTACATCTTGAGAGACTGTCGATGGTTGATGACCTCTAACTTTCACAAGGTATTGTTAATGTCAACCAGAGAATTTACAATAAAATTCTAGGCGATACTAGACCATATTTGGTTTTTCATCCCATTCCCCTAAAAATCAGTGATTTGCTTTCAAATATGTTCAGCTTACACACACTCCACTGTCCTATTGCTCATCGACAGCTCTCTGTTACAGTGAAATCACAAAATATAATGCTTCTTTATAAATGTAATCCTACATAACCTGATATTCAGTTGAAGTTTTATTATAGTTTAGCTGTCCAAACAATTGAAACAATTGAGTGGTTACATAATACATTTCAGTAAGTGATCTTTTAACATACTTTCTGATTTTTAGTCATGTTTATTTTATTTTGTACTATAACTTGTATTAAAAAGGAAGAGATGAATTGTACTGCTGCTTTAACTGAGGTGGCTAAAGCAATCTGTCGCCTCATTTAATAGCGTCAAACAGCATTTATTGTTTGAATTTTGTGAGGAAGTGGACATTATTTGAGAGCTGAAACTTTGTTTCTTATCAGAAGTAACAAAGCACAAAGCTCTTTTATTGGATAGGAGGTGCGCTACAAAAATGTTTGATAAAGGGAAAAATTGCGGACTTGGAAACCCTGGTTTGAACTACAGGTGACTCAAACAGAACTGCTCTATTTTTGTGCAGTGAGATTGAGATTAATGCATTATTGCATTAATTCAACAGCCCTAAATTTTACACAAGAGATGTTTTCTTCACACACACAAGTTGCAGTTTCTTCCCACGTTTTCTGCCTCCTTTTGATTGACAGAATATAAAATCGCCCCTAGTCACTGACTGTTTTTAAACAATTGGCCGATGGCTGATATCGATTATTGGCTGATACATCGGTGCATCCCTAACCCGACCTGGGGTGCGTTTCCCAAAATCATCGTTAGCTAACTATGGTCGTTAGTTCCATTGAACTCTATTGGTAACGACAGAACTTGCAACCATAGTTGCTTTTGGGAAACGCACCCCTGTTTAAGTTATTATTTGGACCTTTGCATGGACGGAAACCTCTTCGATCTTACATCAATGGAAAATCCCTCATCTAGACTTTTAGAACATCTAGACTTAGAACAAATCTGAGCACAGAAATGGGGGCAGGTAACGAAACAGCAACGAAAAAACAACTTTTTTATTAATCAACTAATGAGTTAGAATTAGTTTAATTTAAAAGTTTAAAATACCCTCTCTATCCCTATACTAAACATTAGTGGCTAATGCAAGAATGTAGTACAAAAACTGTGATTAAAAAGTTGAGAGAAAAAAAAAACGTCACAGAAAAGATTGATTTCCTCCACACTTAGAGTTTATGCCACTTGCCACATAAATCAAAGCACCTTAAACCTGGCGACTGCTGCTGAGTTAAACATTAAATTACTGAATACATTAGAGAATCAAGCCAGCTCCACTGAGAGCTCAGGGCGGCACACATTTATGTGCCCCTGGATGCTCTGCAGATGGTTTTATGCTCTGGATATGGGCTTCTGAAACAAAAAGTCTGAAGAGAGCTACTGTCCTGGGAGCAGATAAAATATGTGGGGCCGCACGGGCCCTTTAGGGCCCCGCTGATCAATAGGTTGGTCTCGGGCAGAGTCCTAGACCATTGCTGCAAGGCTGGGTCCCATGGGAAAGCAGCACGGTGAGGCCCATAATACTTTAAAAGTGAAAAATATGACAGCCAGTCAGTTTTGCTTGCATAAAATAGAGCCTCAATAGTATGAGTATTAATTTTTAATGCAGGCCGTGTTTCTGACCCTGTCCTTGCCTCTGCAGACATTGTGGCAGCTCAGCTGAAGGGAGAAGGGAGAGGTGTGCTGAGGTGAAGCTTTTACACACTCAACTGTACACAGCTGAAACTATAAAGCACATACGTGAACTGTTTGCTGTTTAAAAGTTGTTTAATATCTGGGACCACAGAGATTGTTTTTATTAGTGGTAAGCTCACAGACACATATTGACATGTTCTTTCCGAACACTAATGAAAGCAATTTGTAAATGCGTACATGTGATTGTATAACCTGGGAGTTTAAAATGTGTGTGTCAATACACACATTTGCAGTAATATACATTACACTATTACAAACGCTTTTTCTTAATTAGTATTGTCACAAATCCTGTTCATGGACTTCCGTTCACTTGCCACCAGAGGCCGCCCTCCCGTTATATAGACACTCACACCACACATACTGTCACACATCACCCTGGACTACATTTCCCATGTTTCATTGCACTGATTACGCACTCACCTGCAACCAATCAAACACACTTACAGATGTAAATACGAGGCCCTAACCACTGTTCAGGGCCGAGTACTGTTTTCGCGTTTATGCTGTTTAGCGTAGCTATTTTACAGAGCCTGTTCCCTGTCCTTGTTTAAGTTTCTAGTTCTAGTTTCCATAGTCTAGTCAAAGTCTTGCCTTGCCTGTTTTCTCGTGTTCTGATCTTCTGCCTGTGTATCTTGGATTAACCCTTTGCCTTGCTGTTTCGGACTGAGTTTGCACCTCGTCTGGACTATTGCTCATGTTATTGGATTACCCCTCTTGTCAAGCCCTTTGAATTATGTTTGCCGTTGATCGACCTACGCCTGTTTATCGGATTACTCTTGTGTCTTGCCCTCTAAATACCTTTTTGCCATTGTCCGACCCTTGCCTGTATTGACTATGTTTTGGAATAAAGCTTTGCAAATGTATCCACACGTTTCTCGTCCCTGTCGCCTCATTACAAGTATATATATTGTTTACAAGGAAAAAAAATGTATCTTGTTTTTATGCTTAAAGCAAGGGGAAAAAAATTGCCATTAATGTATGAAAAATAATTGTAGTAAGTATGATGTGATTAATTGAAGTGAATTTATGGATGGATTTTGGATGGATTTATGGATTTTTATGGATATTTAAAAAATAAACACACACACACACATACATACATACATTTTTTTCTGGAAAATATGATAAAAAAATACTAACTGACATTTGAAGTAAGACAATAATTAGAATCTTGAATTCAAGTTCATTTAAATAATAAAACAATTATATAAATTGTATTTACATTTTTTTATTTTATTTATTTCTTGCTTTAAGTGTAAGTCTCATTTATTAAAAAAAGAAAATCAAAATTGATTTGTATTTATGCTTAAAACAAGAAAAAAACAATTTACCAGTAATGTATGAAAAACAATCATATTAATTAAAATAATATTCAATTTATGTCTTAATATATAATTATTTTTGTTTTGTTTTAAGGATACTTTATTTTTATTGGAAAATAATTTAAAAATATTGATTGACAAAGTGATTTTTGCAGTGTACTTCAAGCTGGATTTATGTATTTTTACTATAAGCCTCCCACACTGAAGCTCCATTTCTAGAGAGCAGAGAGCATGCCCAGTACTTTCACACCTGATCTAGTCCATCTGTCTGTGCAGGCAGGACCTGACCAGAGCAAGCCCAGACATCTCAGCAGCCAGTGCGCCAGCCAACACCACACACACACACTCTCTCTCTCTTACCAGAAACGCCGCCGTATGTAGTTCTCGCGCCTCTGCCAATCCCAGGCCAGGGTGTGGCGTCGGCTTTGAGAGCCATCAGTCCAGATACAGTGTTGGTGGCTGTGACTCCATCTGCCCCACCTACAAACAACCACAGAGGTTCTTACAAAAGACTGAACCAGCCAGACTGTGTTCATGAAATTACATTGAGACGTTGTTCCAGTAATATCAGAACATATAAATACAGTGCTATTGTTAATCCTGCCATAAAGATCATACCTTTACCAGGTCCTTATTTATAAAATGCATGCATAATTATATTTTGATGCTAATTTGTATAGAAGTGATCCTATGTTAAGCAGGAACAAGTCAAGATTTATAAAAGTACAAAGTGACTTGAAAATGCCAAGTGACAAGCACTGGTATGCCAGTACATGCTAATTTCATTTTTAAATTATGTTTAGTTATGCATGTGTGAAGGAAATGAATAAATAACTGTTTACCTGTATGAGAATACTTTAGATGTGCTATTTAAAATGTAGTTTTGATCAATGTATGTGCATGTAAAATATGTCAAAATATATATTTTTATTCACATCTTTTTGTTTATATCTGTATGTGTCCATGAGGGTACAGACATAAAAATATGTAGTTTTAATGTAATGTAAGACATCAAATGCAAATTTGGAACCAGGAGGAAGCTTGTAACAAAATAGCATAAATCAATACTCAGCAAATCTTATATTTAAAAAAGGTTACTGGCTTATATTGTACAATTTATCCTTCACCTTCTTGACGTCTATTGTGAAGAACATGAATGAGAATGAATGATGGGGTTAATGACATAATGCAGTGTAATAAATGGCATGAGTGAGCAGAAAAGAAAGTCAGGAAAAAATTGCATGAAGAATAGGCTGATTACCACGTAGGTGCATATACAATAGTTGTACATTGAAATGGCAAAAAAAAAAAACATCTCTTCCTACACTTGACACTCTTATGTACTTGTTTTCTTTTTATTTATTAAAAAACTTGATCATCTAACACTTGCACTCTCTATTCTTTTTCTATTCTATGCATTCTCTATTCTTTTTCTATTCTTTCAACTTGTTTTCTTTTTATTTATTTATTTGTTTTCAAAAACTGACCCTCTAACACTTTCATTGTCTATTCTTTTTCAATTTTTCGACTTCTTTTTTATTATTATTTAAAATTACCCTGTAACACTACCGTCTTCTATTCTTTTTTTGTTCTGTGACCCCACTTTATATTAAGTGGCCTTAACTACTATGTACTTACATCAAAAATTAAGTACAATGTACTTAGTGTGTTCATATTGTATTATAAAACACTTTTGCTGCTATTGAGATGGGATACGGGTAAGGTTAGGGACAGGTTTTTTGGTATGGGTAGGTTTAAAGGTGGGTTAAGGTGTAAGGGAGTCAGGAGGAAGCTTGTAACTGTGTAATTATAAATGTAATTACAGAAATTAATTACAGATGTAATTACATGCAGGTATTTTTTAAGATATAAGTACAATGCAAAAACATGTATGTACACAATAAGTGCATTGTACCAAATTATTAATTTAAATGTAAGTACATAGTTGTTAAGACCACTTAATATAAAGTGGGTCCTCTTCTGTCTACTTGTTTGTTTTTATTTATTATAAAAGAAAAGAAAAAAAACTTGATACGTGTACTGTGTTAAACTAACCAAGACTTGTAATAGCACTTACATATCATTGCTCTTTTGTTGGTTTTGATTGCTTCTATTGTCTTCACTTGTACGTTGCTTTGGATAAAAGCATCTGCTAAAAGACTAAATGTAATGTAAATGTACATCGAAAATATAAACATAGCAACTTTATTCAAATGAATTTTTCCGTCCATCTGAAAATGGTGTGCACATAATAATAATAATGCCATCATATTGAAAATGTAATTTAAAAAAGACTGATTAGGTTAATGAGTTGAATGTACAATACTGTTTAAAAGTTGAGGGTCAGTAAGATTATTCCTATTATTTTATTATTTTTTTTTTTTTTTAAAGAAATTAAAAATTTTATTCAGCAAGGATGCATTAACTTGATTAAAGTGACAGTAACAAAAAAGTTTTCAAAATTTCTATTTCAAATAAATCTGTTATTTGACATCTTCATCCAACAATCCTGAAAAAAAGATTCCATGGTTTTTCCACAAAAAATATTAAGCAACCACAACTGTTCATTAATAAAAATATAATAAATTGTTTATTGAGCCCTAAATCATATTATAGAATGATTTTTGAAGATCATGAGCAGGGCTGGACTGGGCAAAAAATCGGGCCCAGGCATTTTTTGGTCCAGTCAGCCCACCACCATTTCTATCATATAAATATCATGCATATATATATTTTATTTCCATTAGTAAGTAGTAGACTCTTTTATCCAAGCGACTTTACAAATGACGGGCAATAAAGCACTCAAACTAACAACGATTCAACAATATATATGGTGCAAGGACAAGTCTCGGTAGCCTCAACCTGTACACGTAGCAAGAAGTGGTGTGTTTTTATTATCTATATATATATATAATATATATCTATAATATATTAATACACACACACAAAGAGAAACAAGTAGATAGAATAGAAAAAATAGAAAGCTAGTTTTTTTTTAATAAAAAAAGAAGATAAAGAAAGTAGAATTAAAATAGAATAGAAAGTGCTAGAGTTAGAGGGTCAAATAAAGGTGGAACAGATGTGTTTTTAGTCATTTCTTGAAGATGGTTAAGGACTCAGCTGCTGGGATTGAGTTGGGCAGGTCATTCTACCAGGAGGGAACAGTTAATGAAAAAGTCAGTAAAAGTGATTTTGTGCCTCTTTGAGATAGCACAATATGTTCACTTGCAGAATGCAAGCTTTTAGAGGGCACATAACTCTGAAGTAATGAATTTAGGTAAATGGGTGCAGAGGCAGTGGTGGTTTTGTAGGCAAACATTAATGCCTTGAATTTAATGCGAGCATCTACTGGAAGCCAGTGCAAACTGATGAACAGAGGTGTGACATGCGTTATTTTCGGCTCATTAAAGATTAATCTTGCAGCGGCATTTTGGATTAATTTAAATATATACTGTATATGATAGGTGTCATGAATCCGGTTCATGAACTTCCATCTGCTCGCCACCAGAGGTCTCCCTTCCACTACTATGGACTCTTGCACCACACCACTGTTGCACTTCACCCGGACTACAGTTCCCATCATCCATTGCACTGATTACACACACACAGTTGATTGCACACAGCACTGATTGCACACAGCTGTCATCAATCACACCTTCCCTATATAACACTCACTCTTATTCCCGTCAAGCTGCCGAGTATTGTTTAGCATATATCACTCACCTAGCGATAGCTACTCTACAGAGCCCGTTAGTTTTCATAGCCTTACCTTAGTCTTGCCTTGTCTGTTTTCTTGTATCCTGATCTTTGCCTGTGTACCTCGGATTCCCCCTCTCGTCTTGCCCTATTCAGATACTGTTTGCCCCTGCCTGGACCTTTGCATTGTACTTGGATTTACCCCTCTAGTCTCGCCCTGTTAATTCTGTTCGCCGATCGTAGACCCACGCTAGCCCTAGGTATATTCTTGTGTCTTGCCCTCTATATACCCGTTGCCATTATCTGACCCTTGCCTGTCTCTAACCATGTCTATGAATAAAGCCTTGCATTTGGATCCGCACGTCTCATGTCTCGTCAGCCCCGTAACAGAATACTCAGCCACACAAGGATCCAGCGGCTTCTCGGATGGACATTGGACGGGTATGGATACAGCAATAATATTGTTAGCCCTTAGACAGGGCACACGATCGCTGGAGGGCTATATTCAAGAATATTTAGCCATCGCTCATTATTCAGATCTGCCGGACTGTGTTTTGATAGACTTTTTCTATGAAGGCATTAATCAACCGCTAAAATCCAAACTCATTCACGAGGGACCACGTTCATCTTTAAGTCAGTGTATGGACTATGCTTTGTTGACTGTTGGTTCAGCGTTCACTGTGGGTATCGTGGACCCCACACTCACTCGTGTAATGGAGGCCGCACCAGAGCACGCTCACAAAATGGCGGCGACAGCAGAGCCTGATCGCAACACGGCGGACACAACAGCGCCCTATGTCCAGCGCCAATCCGGAGGTCAAGTCAAGTCACGGTTGATCTTCGTGAGCCAAGTCAAGTCACGGTTGATCTTCGTGAGCCAAGTCAAGTCACAGTTGATCTTCATGAGTCAAGTCACAGTTGATCGTCATGAGTCAAGTCAAGTCACAGTTGATCTTCATGAGTCAAGTCGCAGTTGATCGTCGTGAGTCAAGTCACAACTGCTTTTCATGAGTCAAGTCAAGTCTCAGCTGTTCTTCGTGAGTCAGGTCAAGTCACAGTTCATTTTTATGAGTCTAGTCAAGTCACAGTTGCTCGTCATGAGTCAAGTCAAGTCACGGCCAATCTTCAAAGGTCAAGTCAAGTCACAGTGGATCCTTACGAGTTGAGTCAAGTCACATCTGCTCTTTCTGAGTCACATCAAGTCACAATTGATCTTCATGAATCAAGTCAAGTCACAAGCTGAGCATCCAGAGTCACGTCCACATCACGTCTGTTCACTATCAGAGCCTGTCACTTCCTTGTTTCTGTGGCCCCCAGACCCTCAGGTACTGTTCATCAGTACCCCACTATCACCAGCGTAGAGGACCCACCAGTGGTGGCCGCGCACAGCCGGTATCCCCAACCCCACTCCGCTAGCCCTCCGTTCCTGAACTATTCCCCGTCTGTAGCTCTTTTTTTTTTCCCCCAAAAACAATTAAATGGGGGGGGGGGGGGGAATCGCTTGATGGAGTGTATGGTCTGCATACCACCACTGAGACTCTTTGGAAATAAGCGGCGGCCTACGATGATGTTTTCCCGAGGTGTCGGCTGATTCTGCAGAACCTCCCTAGGCGCGGCGGCTCTCTTCAACCTCTTGGTAACTTGGTTCAATCAAACAAAGGGGCACCGGGGGCAAGACCAAGGCACTGCTGCACCCTGTAATGTCGTATCGGGAAAGAGGGGGGAGACGGGAGTTGAAGAAACACACAAATCACACACAGTTTCCATGCTAAACATTCTACATGTCTAACTAAGTAAAGACACCATGCCCGGGAGAAGATAGCACGTGCAAAGACCGTCGTGTGAGCAGGCTGAAAAAACACAAGATCAACCCGTAAGTGTGATCCACGGGACTCTAAATCAGAAAAACCACCATGGTATGAAACAGGACTACATCAAGTACAGACAAACCAGTAAGAAACCATGGAAATGCGCGAACGCATAAGAGTACCGCGAATCTGAGTGAGAAACATGTCGTGTGTCCGCCCACACATACATAGAGCAAATGCGAGACGAGGTGTGTGCCACGGTGAACTCTTTGCCTGTTCTTTCCTCCCAGGGTCGTCTGTGAACATCTCTGTCGTCCTTCACGCTATGGAGGCCTCTGTAACTCTTTGCCCTGTTCTGTTCCGAGCCAAGGAGGACATCTGTGAAACTCTCTGGATCCCTCCTGTTACAGCGATGGAGCAGCCTGCCTGTCATAACCCCAGAGAAGAATACATTCCGGTCTTGTCCCTTTAACTCTACACTGCTCTAGAGAACATTTATGAGCGTCTTGTTGTTCCTGCCTTGGTCCTGAAACCATGAATGCACATGCCTGTGTTGTCTGTCCTCTGTTTTCCTTCTAGGCGCCCGTCCCTTCTGCATGGTCCCGGCTCCATCCAGCTCTGCCGGGGGTTCTCTGCTCACGCACGTGGGTGGTCTACTGTCTGGGGCTCTGGTGTCCTCTGCTCCTCACCGCTGGTGGATCTACTGTCTCTGGCTCGGGTGGTGCTTCTGCTCCGCCGTGGGGATACTTCGGTAACCCCGTACTGCTCTGCTGTGTGAGTCCTCTGGCTCCCCTTCAACCTTTGCCTGCTCCACCGCTGGCGCTCCCAAGTGCCACATCGCCGAAGCCGGCTTGCTCATCCATGGTCTGATCCACTTCCTGTGCCTGGCCCTCCGTCCTCAACCAGCCCATCCAATAGCTGAGGATATAGGACCCCAATTCACCCTTATACTAAAAACATATCGTAACCACATAGCCATGGCAAGACACTCTTCACGTGCTACCACCACACAGAGAGGACACCTAGGTGAAGACCAAATTATAGCCTGAGAAAAGCCCCAAAAGCATAGAAAAAAGAGGGGAGTGGCTGCACAAAACTAACCAGCTAGATCTCATCAACCTTCCCCTATATAACACTCACATCGTAATGCGAAACTCGGGCCGAATACGAGCATGCGCGAAGCAATCCTAGTATACCAGAAGGCGGAGATACCTCGGTCAAGGCATACGTAGCCTAACATCATAAGTGCTACTCGACGGAGCAGAGACAACGTGACTCAAATTAAAACTCAATGGCCTTACCTTAGTCTTGCCTTGTCTGGTTTCTTGTATCCTGATCTTTGCCTGTGTACCTCGGAATCTCCCTCTCATCTTGCCCTATTCAGATTCTGTTTGCCCCTGCCTGGACATTTGCATTGTTCTTGGATTTACCCCTCTATTCTTGCCCTGTCAATTCTGTTCGCCAATCGTAGACCCACGCTAGCCCTAGGAATATTCTTGTGCCTTGCCCTCTATATACCAGTTGCCATTATCTGACCCTTGCCTGTCTCCAAACATGTCTACGAATAAAGCCTTGCATTTGTATCCGCACGTCTCATGTCTCGTCAGCCCCGTACAGAAGGCATTACAACTAACCATCAAACGTTTTGAAGTAAGATTTTTTCTTTTAAAGATGTCTCCCTGCTCACCAAGCCTGCCTTTATTTGATCAGAAATACAGTAAAACAGTATTATTGTGAAATATTACTACAATTAAAAATAACTGTTTTCGATTTAAATATTATTTTAAAATGTAATTTATTTTCCTGATTTCAAAGCTGTGATTTCAAGCTGAATTTTTAGCATCATTACTCAAGTCACATGATCCTTCAGAAATCATTCAAATATTCTGATTTGCTGCTCAAAAAAAAAAAAATATTTTTATTATGTTGAAAACAGCTGAGTAGAATTTTTCAGATGATGAATAGAACAGCATTTAACTGAAATGGAAATCTTTTGTAACATTAAAAATGCCTTTATCACACGTTTGATCAATTTAATGCATGTTTGCTAAATAAAAGTATTAATTTATTTTCCAAAAAATAAAAATTATACTGACTTTAAGCTTTTGAATGGTATAGTGTATAAAGTTACAAAAGCTTTTTATTTCAGATAAAGCTGATCTTTGGATCTTTCTATTCATCAAAGAATCCCGAAAAAAATCTTTTTTTTATTAAATAATTCAGCCTTGGTGAGCTTATTATAAAAATCTTACAAACCCCAAACGTATATATGTACAGTGGGTACGGAAAGTATTCAGAACCCCTTAAATTTTTCACTCTTTGTTATATTTCAGCCATTTGCTACAATCATTTAAGTTAATTTTTTTCCATCATTATGGTACACACAGCACCCCATATTGACAGAAAAACACAGACTTGTTGACATTTTGCAGATTTATTAAAAAGAAAAACTGAAATATCACATGTCCTAAGTATTCAGACCCTTTGCTGTGGCACTCATATATTTAACTCAGGTGCTGTCCGTTTCTTCTGATCATCCTTGAGATTGTTCTACACCTTCATTTGAGTCCAGTTGTGTTTAATTATACTGATTGGACTTGATTAGGAAAGCCACACGCTTGTCTATATAAGACCTTACAGCTCACAGTGCATGTCATAGCAAATGAGAATCATGAGGTCAAAGAACTGCCTGAAGAGCTCGATACAGAATTGTGGCAAGGCACAGATCTGGCCAAGGTTACAAAAAAAATTCTGCTGCACTTAAGGTTCCTAAGAGCACAGTGGCCTCCATAATCCTTAAATGGAAGACGTTTGGGACGACCAGAACCCTTCCTAGAGCTGGCCATCCGGCCAAACAGAGCTATCGGGGGAGAAGAGCCTTGTTGAGAGAGGTAAAGAAGAACCCAAAGATCACTGTGGCGACTCCAAGATCTGTCGGGAGATGGGAGAAAGTTGTAGAGAGTCAACCATCACTGCAGCCCTCCACCAGTCGGGGCTTTGTGGCAGAGTGGCCCGAAGGAAGCCTCTCCTCAATGCAAGACACATGAAAGCCTGCATGGAGTTTGCTAAAAAACACCTGAAGGACTCCAAGATGGTGAGAAATAAGATTCTCTGGTCTGATGAAACCAAGATAGAAGTTTTTGGCCTTAATTCTAAGCGGTATGTGTGGAGAAAACCAGGCACTCATCACCTGTCCAATACAGTCCCAACCGTGAAGCATGGTGGTGGCAGCATCATGCTGTGGGGTGTTTTTCAGCTGCAGGGACAGCACGACTGGTTGCAATCGAGGGAAAGAAGAATGCGGCCAAGTACAGGGATATCCTGGACGAAAACATTCTCCAGAGTGCTTAGGACCTCAGACTGGGCCGAAAGTTTGCCTTCCAACAAGACAATGACCCTAAGCACTCAGCTAAAATAACGAAGGAGTGGCTTGACAACAACTCTGTGTCTGTTCTTGAATGGTCCAGCCAGAGCCCTGACTTAAACCCATTGAGCATCTCTGGAGAGACCTAAAAAATGGCTGTCCACCAACATTTACATCCAACCTGACAGAACTGGAGAGGATCTGCAAGGAATGGCAGAGGATCCCCAAATCCAGGTGTGATAAACTTGTTGCATCTTTCCCAAAAAGCCTCATGGCTGTATTAGATCAAAAGGGTGCTTCGTACTAAATACTGAGCAAAGGTTCTGAATACTTAGGACCATGTTATATTTTCTTTTTTTCTTTTTTAATAAATCTGCAAAAATGTCAACAATTCTGTGTTTTTCTGTCAATATGGGGTGCTGTGTGTACATTAATGAGGAGAAAAAATTAACTTAAATGATTTTAGCAAATGGCTGCAATATAACAAGAGTGAAAAATTTTAAGGGGGTCTGATACTTTCCGTACCCACTGTATAATTAACTGTACTATATATTAGATATATATATGGGTGTAATGTATATGTGTGTATGTGTTTAAGACCTCCCCATCATACTCAACATATTTTTTTAAATCCACAAATGCACTCAAAACGACTGTGTCTACTGTCATATGTTTGTCTGTAGGTGAGGCTGCTCATACCCTCATATGCAGCTCTGGCGATGTCAACGATGTTGGTGACGTTGGGTGTGAGCTTGGCAAAGAAGGGGATGGTGGTGGCCTTTCTGACCCAGCGGCAGATGTTCCTCACCAGCTCGGGGTCCTAGAGTGATGGGGGATGTAAGTCAAGTCTCATTACATGGTTCTATGGATCACAGAAAGAAACTACTATTTAAGAATTGCTCTGACATTCGTTTTGGACATCCAGGAACTTCAAGCTGTTAATTCAGGATCTCTGATGCCAAACCGAAAATGACAAAGGGCGAAAACTGGAACATTTGAGGTGCATTTCTCATTCATTCACATTCATCTGCCGGTCCATTTTAAAACAGCAAGGCTACCCTAAATATTCACCGAACACTGGCCACAGAGCACAGAGGCAATGTTCAAAATGTGTTTTCTCTCGATCGCTCTTCATTTTTCCTCACATAGACTCTCTCTCTTTCTAAACCTTCTACAATCTACTCTTTCTACCTACCCTGCCCCACACCACACACACACACACACACAAACACACACACACACCAAGGACTCCAAATGGTTTAGCGATCCCCTCATGAACTCTCTCAGATGTGGCCAGTGAGGAAAACGCTGTGTCTGAACATGTCGTCTGAAACACATCGCTGCCTTCATGTTGCTTTTTCACTTCTGCTGCTGCCTTTTCCCGCTCCCTTCCCCCAATCTTCTCTTACTGCCGCTCATTCTGCCTCTCATCTCCCTCTCATTTAGTACGCAACAACAACAAAAAAATCTATATTGCGTGTGCACCTTTCTGATAGGAATGTAGGGATTTTATGTATGTGTTCTCCAATGTTTGAATTATAACAAAGCTTCAGGGGACTCAATGCTCAAAGATCTGCTTTCCAGTACAGGAGAGACCAGGGCTAGTTGTCCAACGAGGGAAAGTGCTATATCTCAGTAACGAGAAGGTTTTGATTCAAAAGTCCAGTTACACCAGTGTGTATCTCAAGCAGTTATTTTGTATGCTGGTTCAAATTAGAACCAAATTTACATTACCTTTTACTTTTTTTTTTTTTCATAATTGAAGAGACAAGTAACCGCTGTCTCCCTATAACTTCTATTCTTTTATATCCAGTAGAATAACTAGGTGGGTGTCAGTAAGATTTTTGTATGTTTTTATTTGGTAAAAAACATGACTGTATTTATTTGGTAAAAAATACATTAAAACCGTAATATGCAACATGATTAACAATGTAATAACGGTTTTCTATTTGAATATATATTGAAATGTATCAGCAAGCTGAATTTTCAGCAGCCATTACTTCAGTCTACAGTGTCAGAAAATTCTCTATATAGATTTTTGCTGCTCAATAAACTTTTCTTTCTTTTTTTATCAACTTTAAAACAGTTGTGCTGCTTAATATTTTTTTGGAAACTGTGATATTTTTTCAGGATTCTGTGATGAATTAAAAATGGAAAAGAACAGCATTTATTTGAATTAGAATCTTTTGTCTTTTGATCAGTTTAACTTAACCTTGCTGAATAAAACTTAAAACATACAATAAATATAAATACATACATACATACATAAATAAATAAAATTACTGACACCAAAATTTTGATAATTAATATATATAATCTGTTTCTCCAATATCACAATTGAAATAAAATGGTAACTATGGTAAACAAGATCTGTTTACATCCACCTATGAGCAGAGGCGGACAGTAACTAAGTACATTTACTTGAGTATTGTACTTAAGTACACTTTTTGAGTATCTGTACTTTACTTGAGTATTATTTTTTCTGGGAATTTATGACTTTAACTTCACTACTTTTGAAAGACAAATATTGTACTTTTCACTCCACTACATTTCTATCAAGATCCTCGAAGTAGAAAGTCGTTACTATGTAGCAGCTTTGAAAGTTGTTTTTATCAGTAATCACTCTTGTAGGGCTATGTGAAGGGATTTCCCAGCATTTTTTGAACACTGACCAGTTGCAAATGTGATATTTATTTACAACAATTCAATAATAAGAAGTTAATATTGTGGTTTATATTATACACAATATTGTATGATTTTGCTAAATTGTGTAGGTGAAAATATTACCTATAAAGCCACAGAAGAACTGTTGTGCATCTCCTAATAAAACACAATAGGTGTTGGACTTGAAGCAGCACTGCATAGACTGTTCTGTGTGTGACATTAAAGTACCGAGAGCGATTAGACGGCATTTAAAATGTTTGTTTTGATGTCAAATAAGTCTTGCTGTTTGCTTTTTTGTTAAAGCAGTGTTGCTGTTGTAAAGTTATACAGCTACAGTTGTGTTGCTGGGTTTTAAAGCAGGTTTGATTTTTGTTTTCTTACTTATCACTCTGTATTTACAGCAATTTCAATGTCCACTCTGTTCAAATGTGGATGAATGTCTACACATAAATGTGGGCACACACTGTCAGAGCTGTGTGAGATCACTACCATCCTGCTTTTGTGGGGGTGGGTAGGGGTGTTCATTTTTTTCCCCCATAGGTTTTTAACATTCTAAAAGTATTCCAAAGAATACTACAAGCCTGTCTGTGTATTCAGTTGGTGTAATGTATTCTAAGTTGCTTCAGAAGTATTGCAAGTATTACGTGCAACAATAAAACAGTGCATTGACATAAAAAAGGAAATTTACGTTTGGTACTTAAGTACTTATAAAAGCAAGTACTTCTGTACTTTTACTTAAGTAAAAATCTGTCTTTACAACTTTTACTTGTAATGGAGTAATTTTTGACCAGCAGTATCTGTACTTTCACTCAAGTAATGGAGTTGAGTACTTTGTCCGCCTCTGGCTATACTACACATATCTGCCACAGATATACAGCACTGCAACTGGCTATTGTCATTGTAGATATTTTTAATGTTTGAAATATTTATTTTAAATCAATATCAATCTGACATTATGGAGGTGATGACCTGTTGTAAAAAAATGTATATGACACTTCAAGGGATGGTTGGGTTGCCACCCTCTCAGCCTGATTGTAGAGATAACTAGAGGGGTTATGACTGAAAATAAGGAGTCTTGAGCTCCTCTAAACTCCTTGTAATTCGAACACTAGTTCTCCTTTAAGCAGGCAGAAATGTGAGTTCAACAAGTCAGATCTGCATTTAACATCCTGCATTTTAGTCACAAAAATAAAACATTGAATCAGATACAGCTCGAGTCCCTCAGAACTTTTAAACTAAGGAAAATAACCTATCTCTCTGGAGCAGAATAAAGTGTGTTTTATAGCGAAGCCGTATCTCCTCCTCTGTTGGTGCTGTGGTTCTGGAGAGCAACGTGATGGCAGCCCTCCAAATCACTGGCATTCATAATGAATGAGATTTGAATGGCGCGCATCTTGAGAGTAGCGCAAACTGTCATAACTCAGAGATACGGCTGAGATGTGCCAAATGGAAATGTGATGTGCCTCTGTCGTACCAGGCTTCGGGCTCCTCAGACATCTGTTGCAAATGCGATGCTTCGGGGCATTTCTGTTTTCCTCTGAATATGAGCGTGTTTGTTCATAGCATGTGTGGGCCCATAAAACATCTCTTTTTTATGTTTTTTTCTTTCCTTTTTTCGGAGGAAAAGTGTCAGAGTGAGTGAAAGGAAAGGGATGAGCACAAAGCAGCAAACAAAGAGATAGAAATGAGGCGCTTTTGAGGAAAAACCCTATTGTCTAACTTGTTGTAGCCCATCACATTTGATTGAAATGCAGCCTCTGTGCCACGCTCTGTAATCGCTGTGCGAGAAACTTTATTGTGGATCTTACCCTCGAGCTATTGTTTCTGTCTTGAGATTTTGCCGCCTGAACACAGGAAACCGGTGGACGCTGACATGACATGAGAAACTCCAATGCTTTTCAAGGTGGAGATCTTCAGTCTGTACAAATTTCTTTTGTGCTGAGGAACATGAGGGGATGATATGTGGTGCATTGGAGGAAAATAGCCACCAGTATGGGCCGTGGGAGGGATGTGGGCAGCGAGCATTTATAACAAGGCTGGAAAACCATGCACACACACACACACACTAAATCTTGTCAGAGGGTAGCAACCAGAATGTTCTACGGTCTACAGAGAGAAGCTAGAAAAACCGAAAAGACAGAGGGAAAACTGTGCAAGCTGTCGGTGGAGATGGGACCTGGGTGCCCCGAGGAATGAAACGCTTGAGAGAGGAGAAAAAAACGCCACCTTTAGGCTTGCAGAAGAGATTGAGAGCACATTAAGATTTCCAGGAGCATAATGGAGGCTGGCCAGCAGATGTCTGCGAGCGCAAGTGTGTGTGCGTGTCCATCTGTGCGTAGGTCACCGGTGGCGAGGCTAAAACATAGTGGCTAACAGCAGGGAGCGTGGTCAAGGGAAGGTAGAAAAGCATTAGCGGAGCGCTAGGGCCAGAGGCAGGTGCCTGGCCCTGAAACAGATGCTGCTTGTAAGAACTTAATGTCCTCACAGAGGGGAGCTCAGCGGCGCTGGGAAGGCCTATGACAGCTTATTAAAGGCCTCTGGCTGACAAGTGTTTGTAAGCTTGACTTTCAAGGCTCCGAGCTCAGGGCTCATGCTTCGCTGGTGCTATGAATGCAGAAAGAGAGGCACCTTGGCAAGACGTGTCTGAAACACTTTCCCTCGAAATCCGGGAAGAACAGGTCCCAGCGAGGCTTGGGACACTTATGAGACACATCAATCTCATGAGTAGAGGGCATTGAGTCTGAGTATGAGATAGCTCACTGCGCACACACACTCTGGTCAGACTCTGAAACAAGGGCTGATACACATGAAGGTGCAGTGGAAGATCAATGAATATGTTACACTTCTGAAGTGGTAATATATGAAGCTGAGGACTTGAACACATCTGAAACACAGCACAGGCGGTGTAAAGTAAGGCACGGGTGCATTATCTTATCCACCGCAGACAATATCACACATAAGGAGGATCTATAAATATAAATCAAGCTGGGAAGGAAAGTACTTTGTCCTGCAGATTGTGGGATGTCTGTTTTCAGAACCACGGACAGCAGCTGCTTCATCTCCGGATGCTGTGGTGATTTTCATAACACTGATTCAAAATGGGCTACAGAACTGAAAAAGTAGAAGTATGTGTATCAAATAATTATTTAGGATTAAATAATTTCCTTCCGTTTCCTTTTTGTTCTTTCCTTTCCTTTCAGCTCCAACTATTACAGGTGCATCTCAATAAATTAGAATGTTGTGGAAAAGTTCATTTATTTCAGTAATTCTACTCAAATTGTGAAACTCGTGTATTAAATAAATTCAATGCACACAGACTGAAGTAGTTTAAGTCTTTGGTTCTTTTAATTGTGATGATTTTGGCTCACATTTAACAAAAACCCACCAATTCACTATCTCAACAAATTAGAATACTTCATAAGACCATAAAAAAAAACATTTTTAGTGAATTGTTGGCCTTCTGGAAAGTATGTTCATTTACAGTACATGTACTCAATACTTGGTAGGGGCTCCTTTTGCTTTAATTACTGCCTCAATTCAGCGTGGCATGGAGGTGATCAGTTTGTGGCACTGCTGAGGTGGTATGGAAGCCTAGGTTTATTTGACAGTGGCCTTCAGCTCTTCTGCATTTTTGGTCTCTTGTTTCTCATTTTTCCTCTTGACAATACCCCATAGATTCTCTAGGGGGTTCAGGTCTGGTGAGTTTGCTGGCCAGTCAAGCACACCAACACCATGGTCATTTAACCAACTTTTGGTGCTTTTGGGCAGGTGCCAAATCCTGCTGGAAAATGAAATCAGCATCTTCAAAAAGCTGGTCAGCAGAAGGAAGCATGAAGTGCTCCAAAATTTCTTGGTAAACGGGTGCGGTGACGTTGGTTTTCAAAAAACAAAATGGATCAACACCAGCAGATGACATTGTACCCTAAATCATCACAGACTGTGGAAAATTAACTCTGGACTTCAAGCAACTTGGCTATGAGCTTCTCCACCCTTCCTCCAGACTCTGGAACCCTTGGTTTCCAATGAAATACAAAACTTGCTCTCATCTGAAAAAAGAGACTTTGGCCCACTGGGCAACAGTCCAGTTCTTCTTCTCCTTAGCCCAGGTAAGACGCCTCTGACGTTGTCTGTGGTTCAGGAGTGGCTTAACAAGAGGAATACGACAACTGTAGCCAAATTCCTTGACACGTCTGTGTGTGGTGGCTCTTGATGCCTTGACCCCAGCCTCAGTCCATTCCTTGTGAAGATCCCTCAAATTCTTGAATCGATTTTGCTTGACAATCCTCATAAGGCTGTGGTTCTTTTGGTTGGTTGTGCATCTTTTTCTTCAATACTTTTTCCTTCCACTCAACTTTCTGCTTGGATACAGCACTCTGTGAACAGCCAGCTTCTTTGGTAATGTTTGTGGCTTACCCTCCTTGTGAAGGGTGTCAATGATTGTCTTCTGGACAACTGTCAGATCAGCAGTCTTCCCCATGATTGTGTAGCCTAGTGAACCAAACTGAGAGACCATTTTGAAGGCTCAGGAAACCTTTGCAGGTGTTTTGAGTTGATTAGCTGATTGGCATGTCACCATATTCTAATTGTTGAGATAGTGAAATTTGGTGGGTTTTTGTTAAATGTGAGCCAAAACATCACAATTAAAAGAACCAAATACTTAAACTACTTCAGTCTGTGTGCCTTGAATTTATTTCATACACGAGTTTCACAATTTGAGTTGAATACTGAAATAAATGAACTTTTCCACGACATTCAAATTTATTGAGATGCACCTGGTAATAACTGCAATGAGTGAGAAAAGTTAGGTCGTTGACAAATAATTATATTTTTGCAGCATTGATTAGTTTTTTGGTGTTGCACTAGTAATGCAAAATTACCCTAAAATCCAAAACAAATTTAAAAATTATTTTGTCATCATCTTCTTTTCATAATCATCATTATAGAGAAAATATAGCTACTTCCACTATGAACGTCCAACACAGTTAACCTGAAGAGGTAATATCTAATTATATATAGCAGAGAGAGAGAGAAGAGAGAGAGAGAGTCTTGACTTCATAGCAGGTCAATTATTGAAAAGGACTTTCATGTTCCAGGGTTTTTCATTTGTTTCATAAAATTTGAAGGTGTTGACAAAAGCAGTACATTTACCATGTATGTTATACAGTTTTTAGAATTAAGCTGTTCCTTGAGCCAGATATATATTATTATATTATATTATATTATAATATAATATAATATAATATGAAGTATTAAGTTATATATGATATTATACTCTTATAAAAATATGTCTGTATGAAGTCTGGGGACAAGTGGTTTTAGAGGGTGTGATTTTTTATGTAATATCATAATTTTAAAAATAAAATAAAAAGGAACTCAAATATGGTACATTTGTATTAAGAACATTCTAGTGATCATCTCTGATTAATTAGAGTGCAAATGTTGCTATTTTAAAACTAATAGCATGAAAATTTGAGCATGTTTGGTCCCATGTCTGAAAAATCAGTGATAAACACATCACAACCACAGTAACTTAAAGCTGTAGCACAAACATTTGGCATTAATCATAAACAGACTCTAGTACAGAACAAAATGTAGTTCAGATAAAAAGAGAATTCCAGCAACGCCTGAACCGAAACAATGCCTCGCTTAAGATTCCTGAAGTTCTCCCACATTGGCGCTCAGAGAAAGAAACTGTTTAACATTAGCATATTTACATCTTTGCGAGTTGATTTCTGTCTTTGTAAAATGTAAATGAGTTTTCCCTCCGACAGCACTGTGTCCAGATAGAGCTGCATTAGCCCAGTGTGCCGTACACTCCAGGGTTCAGAGAGAGGGCCACACTCCCTGATTAAATACCCAACAGTATGTGGCTGCAATCATACATTTTTGTACCGGTGCACAATTTCCTACTTATTCTCATATAATCAACGAGACCTCCCCATGTTCCCTACAGTATAAGGGGGAGAGACAGAAACATACAGATGGGGGGAGCAGAGGGGGTGATCCAGACTGAAAGACGGGGAAAAATAAATAGGAAGCAAAGACAGACAGAGACAGACAGACGGAGAAAGCCAGCCACAGAGAGAGCACAAGAGAGCGTGTGGCAAACAGTGTGATTAAATGATATTGCCTTGCGTTAGTTCACACAGAGGTTAGCTGCCAGGAGGCAGCAGGCTGTGATTAGCTTCATATGTGTGTGTGTGTGTGTGAGAGAGAGAGAGGAGAGAGAGATGGTAGCGAGGGCCGTTTAGGGCCTCTGCAGGAGCACAATGGCTTTGTGTCCTGTTTGAGGGGGGAAATAGCTCCCGCTTCCCTCACAACCATAACGAAGCTGAAGGGAGATGGAGAGGAATAGGGTACCATTAGATGCCTCCTGACCTGCTCTGTCCATTTATTCTGCATTTGAATGTCTTGTGAGGCTTATAGGATCTCCCGGCGGGAAAAAAAATCACAGCTTGGCAGCGGAGATGTGGTGGGGCGGGTGATGTGCAGGTGACCCGAGTCTGAGTCTAACTTATGCCATTTCCAGATTCACCTTCTGTCCCGTCTTCCGGAATATGACTTTCTTGCTTACTTGGAATACAAAAGGTGAAATTCTGAGGACTATGCTGCACTTTCTTGTCTATATAGCTATGATGAAGTGTAAACTAAGCTTTTGAAGCAAAAGCACAATCTTGTGCTATATCCCAAGTCAAATTATAAATGTGTGTGAGGAACAGACGTGAATTTAAGTTGTTATTCACTGTCAATTTTACCTTCCATTTGACCTTTAACCACTGTGGCCAAAGTCTAAGAACCAGGGGCCGGATTCACAAAAATCTTCTTAAGAAATAAGTTAAGAAATTTCACGAAGTTCGTAAGAATGTTCTTAAGTGCTATTCTTGAAAAATTCTTAATAAGTTCTCAGATATATTCTTAAGAACATCTTAATTGTTTTCTTAAGAAGAAAATAACAGTCGTTATCAGAGTGAATACATGACGCACTGATAAACTCACACTTTATTATCTTTTTGCGATGTGTTTCAATCATTTTTGTACTGTGTTTTTGCGCTCTCATCTGAGTGAATCATATGTGTGTCCGCGCTGCTACAGCAAACGCGTCCTGCGCATTCATGTGCGCTGAATACTGCCAAAGATTATTGGCATTACTGCCAAAATGAAATGCGTTCAATTAAAGCTCCCTCTCTGACTCATTTTAGAGTTGCTACTGAGTTTTGAAGTCAGCAAAAAGTAGCGTCACACATAGGCTAATCATGACCGATCATTATTTACATTATCAGTCATTGCTGTCACTTCAGAAAACTCATGCACATCCCTATTAATAGTCCTACTATGTATTATATGAAGCTAGTGTTGTTGTAATGCTTAAATATAACAATTTATTTGAAATAACCCAATACATTAATTAAATAATTCTTACTGTTTGGGATTTAAGACAAGTCTGGGGCTATCCTAACTTTAAGAAGCTATTTACGATGATTTTTAAGAAGATTCTTTTCAAATATTTGAATTCTTCTTAAGTTTTGTCTTAAGAACAATCTTAAGAAAAAAACTATAAGAATATGTCTAAAATAAATTTTTGGGATACAAAATATCTTAATTTTTTTTAAGTTAAAAAATAAGAAGAAAATGGCAGTTAAGAAGAAATTTCTTCTTAAGAATGTTTCATGAATCCGGCCCCAGTGAACAAATCATTCAGGCCAGTTTTGTGAACCAAATCACCTGGGGCAGCATGATTAAAGGAAAGAAAACACAGTAAGCCTGCAATTAAATAAATGTATAGTTCAGTCATGAAATTCTAGATGGCGCAGGCTGACGGGTTGTTAACATAACCGATGATATTCAGAGAGTTAAACGACTTGGCAAAAGCTGATTGGTTCATGTTGCCCATTCTTGCAGCGCGCTTTCAGAGTTCTCTGAAACCCTCCGCCTTTCCCAGCTCCACCTGTGTAGATCTGCTACGGGTTATTTTATATGCTATTTGTGCAGCAGCAGTTTGTCTTAAATACTCACAGCACCGTATCGCCATATGCATTGGCAGTAGCAAGTTCCTGTACTTGCTTGCAGCAGCAGCATCAATAATCTACATATACAGCAATAACCAACAGCAGCAGCAATTTAGCAGCAGCAGCGTAGCAGATCTATTACGCCAATACCAAATACATTAACATTGTCATATCAATCACCATGCTAAAATCTTCAGAGAGTTATGATATAATTATTGCTGTGTGTTTCAAGGACGGCGCGGCAATGTGTTATTTTACTGCAAGCAGCTTGTAAAAAAATACAAAATTAAGACTATTACTATTTATTTATTTATTTTTGAGTGAAATTTTCATGTATGTTCTAGGTTTTATTTATGTTCATGTTTTTGTCTTATTTTGCATATTGCCAATATTATGGCTTTTTTGCTTCATCATATATTGTGTATAGTTCTTCATAAATTTTCACAATCTATATAGATTGTGAGCTCTTCACAATCTTTTATGATTGTGTTTTTATATTGTGTAAAGCTATTTGTGCGTTGTAGCTTTAAAAGTTCTATATAAATAAAATTGTACTTACTTTTACTTACTTCCTGTTTTATGTAATGTGACTCCTTTTGTCCCTCATGTGATCTGGCCATGTGTTTCCTTTGTTTTTTTGTTTTCATTGGTTTGTCTTGTCAGGAGTTTCTCAGTTCTGTCTTGTCATTGGTTCATTATCTTGAGCATTTTCAGGAACATCTATATATAGCATGTTTCTATAGTCTCTTAGCTTTGTTATTGTAACCTTCTGTTTATGAGTATTGTTAAGCCTGTTTATAGTCAAAATCTAGTGCTCCAGTTTATGTCATTTTATTTATTTATTTATTTATTTTTTGTATTTTGTTCAGTAAACTGCACATGGGTTCTCAACTCAACTCTCTATCAGTGGACTTAACATTACAGAAATATTACAGGCAATATTTCTTATTGTATATCTTTATTTAATAATAACAATAACAATAACAACAGCAGCAACAACAATTATAATTATCCCATATTGTGCCGCCCTAATATCAACCTTCAGCTCTAAGTTCTTTAAAAGGTAAAAAAAGAGGGGTTCATCTAAATGCATCATTCATTCATTCAGTCATTCATTCACAAACAGGACATACATTTCTCATAAACGCTCCAACAAGATCTAGGACAGGCGTCAAGATGGTTAAAGAATAATGACTTGTATTTCTGTCTGTTTCACACTTTTATGGTCTTTACTGAAGCTTAAAAGCTTTGGTCCCTGTTCAGGGTAATTGCATAGAAAAAGCATGGAAAACAGGCTTCAATTTCTCTCATTTTGTGGTTTGCACAGGAAAGAAAGTCACACGGGTTTGAAACAACATAAGGGTCTGCAAATTATAATTTTTGAAATCAGGAGTGAGTTTTTCAGCAGTGCTTTTTAAATGTTGTCTTACCTGTCCACAGGCCAGTCCCATACCTCTCTCTCCCATGCCATGAGGACAGGACAGGTTCAGCTCCAGAGCATCAGCTTTAGAGTCCTATTAAGCAAAAGAATGAGGTAAAACACCATGAACATGAAGTCACTTGTGTAATTAAGTATGTGCAAGAATAGTTGCACTGCAAAATTACATTTACAGACAAACAAATCCAAAGCAGAAATATCTCACACAAAAGACACATGGTCACTTCATGCATTTTTACACATCAGATTGCTATTTGACCATGACAAGACCAGGTGTACATGCCCTACAAGATGCATTTGAGACTGATAATGCTCCAATCACTCAAACAAGCTCAGGAGGTGGTTTAAGGTGCATGCAAGATGAGATTCAGCCAAATACGTAAGCATCATGCAATCATGGATAAGATACATAGATGTAGCAATCATGAAACTCAAACAATAATTGCCATATTAGGTTAAGAGAGCTCTTATTATAGTTATATATTTCCATATAACCCAGGAACAGTAGATTAATTTATATCCATTTTGTATTTGTGTTAAGTTTAAATGTAACATGCACATCCAATCAAATAGCAGTTCATTCGTGTGTCATACATGATTTTTCATTTTAAATTGATAAAATATATCTCTAAAAAAACCATAACTATGTCATTAAAATCAAGACGTAAAAAAGTAATGAAAAGCAAAATAAAAAAAGTGCTGTGCAATATTTGTTTACAAATGCCACTTGGTTTGATATTTTGCACTGAAATAAATAGATCTTTAATATATTAAGATGTCCAAATAGTTTTTGGGGCCAGTGTATGTAAAACAGCCTCCCAGAAGCTGCACAAAAGAAAAAAAGTCAAATCTGTAAGAAAAAGAAAAAACACCCTGAGCACTTTCCAGCATTCAAAAAGTATAAAATGGTGTTCTTAAAATAGACCCAGAAGAACTCTTTGACATGTCAAAGCTGCCACAGAGTCGTCTTATAAAAAAGGGAAGCAGAAAAAAGGTAGCACAGGTGGATGGGGAGCGGGTGAGTGAGCGAGGGTGCTGGAAATGGGAAAGCATTCAACAGGCAATTACTCTCTGGCGGCCGTTCTGAACCGCACTGAAATGGGGAGAGCCAGAACGATTTCTCCGCTACACACCCTACAAACCTGCTGCTTCAGACACACAGCCATGGCTTTTCTAAAACCTGACAGCCATTAGAGACGAGAGAAAAAAAGAAAGAGAGGGATAGTAAGTGAGAGAGAGAGCGAGTGAGCGAGTGCTTTGGCTGGGTTTGAGAGACACAAAATGACAGACAAGGCAGGCAGGAGACAGAACTGTGCAAATCTACTCCAAGGTGTGCTGGTATAAGGTGCACAATATTTTATATGGCCAAAAATATGATGACATCTGCTTTGTGAACATTTCATTCCACAAAAGATGGAGAATAATATGAGGTTGGTCCGTACTGTAATAACACACTCTTCTGGGAAGGGTTTCCAGTAAATGCTGGAATTTGTTTCCTTCCTGCATCTACATGAGCATTACTGGGGTCAGAACTGATGTTGGGCTATATAGCTTTTGAATGAAGCACAACCCCACCACTTTTTATACAGGCATCTGCGCCCAAAAGGGTCCTATTATGCTTTTTCACTTTTAGAATTTTAGTCAAAAAAAGATCTACAAAGTAAAAAATCTCAAAGTTCACTCCAAAGTGAGATATTTCGTTTTATTTGTAAAAATCCCTTTTCAAGAACTACAACGAACGGCTCGTTTGGACTACAGCGTAGTTTTCCGGGTTTTGTGATGTCACAAAGCAGCCCATTAGAATATCATTAAAAATAATTCCCGCCTACGGAAATTCGAATGGTTGGGGGGTGGGGAGGTGCGACATCGTGGTTAGAACGCTTGGTTGAGTGCATCAGACAAGACGACGAAAAAGAAGTGCTGCTGTAGCGTCAAGTTTTCGCCATGCCGAAGAAATGCTGTTTTTTTCACCCCCGTGCCTTTTGAATTTCCTGGCAGCAGATGTTTTCTGCCTCGCTGGGCATTTTAACGCAGTTAGTACACATGCACCTTAATAATTGTGTATGTAAATATGTATGTTAAAGTTATGAAAATGTTTTTATAAATTGCCGACAGTACAATACTGGACAATGATGTAATCTGCAGAATTTACGCTTCAATTATGAGACTATGGTATAATTCAGCTGTATAACAGTTTCACTGCAATTCATGTTATAATGTTAGAATTAAAGAACAATAAACATAATACATATTACCGTTGCACTTATCTGTACATAGTAAATGCAGTTCCCTTTCAGTCGGTCACTCTCGACTTCACGTCGGATGACCGACGAAATTGGGATCTCGCTTAGAGGGACCAATCTACTGCGAGTGTAAACTAAACGAGCAATGCACATTGGCATGCGATTCTTGCATCCAGCTGATGCTGATCACAGCGTGAGTATAAGTAGGCAGCAGGTGCAGCGCATATTCAGCTTTTCGCTTCGGAGCCGAGCGATCACATCGTTCTGCTCCTGACTACTCTACTGAGAGAAAAGACTGAACGAGTTCAGCGCGTTCTTGGAGAGCTCTTCGTGTTGGTGGTACGGTGCTTCAGCGGTGGTGGTTTCCTGTGTCGATTGGGTTGCACACATCAGGCTGCACTAACTCCTGTTTGTGTTGCAGATGATCATCTACCCTGTGCGCCTCAGCACGCTAAAAGAGATTTTTCCCCTAAAAGAGCAATTTCGGGTGCACCTTTTTAAAGACGACGTTGCGTGGCAAAATTGACGTTACGTCTTTGTAAAGACGAAGTGGGTCTTGCTATAGACAACGTATCAAACGGGCGTTTCTGGATGCGGTCGTTACCTTGCGCTGGGTGATGGTCACGATCGCTGACTCACATGTCTGGGCATGAAGCACGCTGAGGTGGCTTTCGTGGATGGTTCATGCTCCCATTGCGGGGGTATGACCATCTCGGAGTTGCGGACCGGACTCCGTTACCCGCAAAGGGGCGGAGTGCCCGTGCCACTACCTAGATCTGGGGTTCCCTCTGGTGGCAGCTGGGGGAGCATTCATTTTTCTGGCAGTGGGCGGACTGGTCTTACGGTCATGGTGAGGAATTCCCCTCCGGGGATGCCAAGCCCGCCGGCACTTCGAAACCAGCGGAGCACTCAAAAAGAGCAGGCTGGACCCTCCAGGGGGTACCACCTGTTTCTTCCGAGGCTCCCCCCGACGAACAGATGTCGACTGCAGCATCGGAGGGTGAGCCAGAGCTTTTTGGAGAGGAAGATTCGGCTGCGCTGCTCTTCTCCGGGACCGTAGCAATGCCTGGATCGGATCCAGAAATAATGGCTATGCTTTCCAGGGCCACCGTAGGGGTAGGGCTCGAGAGAAGACTTTCACCGTGTCCCGAGCCCCCAAGGTTGCACGATTGGTTCCCGGGGAGGTCCGCGCTGGTTCTCAGCACCCCGACTCGGTGCCTTTCTTCCTGGAGGTGCATGACGAGCTCACCAGGTCATGGACGGCACCTTTTACTGCCGGAAACTGATTTGCTGGATCCTCCTCCTCACCACCCTCGATGGTGGGGCAGATAGAGGGTTACAAGGGTCCCCCCGGTGGAGAAGTGGGTTGCGATGCAGTTGTGTCCTAATAACGCCTCCAACCGGCAGGGAGAACCGTACCTCCCCTCACGGGTCTGTAGGTACTCGACTGGCCAACGATGCCTATACGACCGGTGGAGAAGCAGCCTCCGCCTTACACGCTACGGCGTAATTGAAAGTGCACCAGGCCAAGGCACTGAGGGACTTACACGAGGGTGGTCACGACCCGGAAGTTCGCAGAGAACTCCGCACCGCGGCGGACCTCGCGCCACGAGCGACGAAGGTTACGGCGCGGTCTCTGGGTCGTGCGATGTCCACTATGGTGATCCGGGAGCGCCATTTCTGGCTGTGACTGGTGACATGTGCGAGACGGCAAGACACGATTCTTGAACGCCCCGTGTCCCAGGCCGGCCTGTCGGCAAAATGGTGGAGAACTTGCCCAGCGGTTCTCCACTGAACAAAGCAGACTGAGGCCATCAGGTACATCCAGCAGCGTGCAGCTGCTGCCGTCGCCGAGGGCGGCCCCCCTGCCACCGCCAAAACAAGAGCAGAGCTCCTGCGGCCTCCAGCAAAGCTGTGCCGTGGAGCCGGTCGCAGGGCAGCCGCCCCGCCCGTCCAGGCCCCCGCCAAACCTGGTGGCAAGCGAGAGAGCAAGAGGCCCAGGGACGGGCGACCCAGAGGTGGAGGGACATACTCTTCAGGAGATGGTAAGCACACCAATCCCTCCCCCGGAAGAGGGCCGGGCGGAGAATCTTTTCATCCACCTCTCGGTCGGTGGTACCCAAATTATCGACAAAGAGCAATTCCTCTATTTCTAGGTCCCCAGAGGGGACGGGGGTTGTGGACGATCTAGTGCGTAACACACTCACCCTCCTCTCTCGCCAGTGAGCAGCAGTGGGCGGATCGGGAGGACGAACCAACGGACTACCCACGCACCCTCTGCTCGAATGCAGGTCAGTGTTACACACACCAGACCCCGCCTCGGACCGGCAAAGAGACACCCAGGCCGGGTCCCTGCGTACTTTCAAGCTGCCCCACTGCGGGTACGCCTGTAATTCCATTGATGCCATTAGCGCGGTGTCTGGGAGCCTGGCTTAAGCTACCCAGCCCGTCTCGATGGCTCATTCGAACCGTCAGGCTCGGCTATGCGAATCAGTCGCCCGGCGTCCCCCCAAGTTCAGTGACATCCGCTTCACAACAGTGAAGGCTGCCGATGGTCCTGTCTTGCGGGCGGAGGTCGCAGTCCTACTGGCGAAGGATGCGATAGAGCCGGTCCCTCCAGCCGATATAAGGTCGGGGTTTTACAGCCCTTACTTAATTGTACCCAAGAAAGGCAGTGGGTTACGACCAATCTTGGACCTGCGTGTCTTGAACGGGCCCTTCAATGGTTACCATTCAAGATGTTGACGCAGGAACGCATCTTCGGGTGCAACCCGAGATTGGTTTGCAGCGGTCGACATGAAGGACGCGTACTTCATGTGTCGACCCTTCAGCACCACAGACCATTGCTGTGGTTCGCGTTCGAAGGACGAGCATATCAATATGAGGTCCTGCCCTCCGGGCTGTCCCTATTGCCCCGTGTCTTCACGTAAGTTGCGGAGGTACCCTTGTTCCCTTGAGAGAACAGAGCTTTCGCATTCTCAACTACCTCGACGAAGCAGTATCAGGATCAGTTGTTTTTTTTTTTTTTTTTTATCTTTCTGCGAACCCAACAGGGATTTGGTGCTCTCACACCTGTTGGGCCTTCGGGTCAACTGGGAAAAGAGCAAACTCTCCCCGATGCAGAGGATCTCTTTTCCCGGTATGGAGGGGACTCGGTAAGAGCAGGATGGCGGTCCCACTGCAACAGTTTCAGAGGCTCCTGGGGCATAAGATTTCCGCAGCCGCTGTCACGCCGCTCGGGCTGCTTCATATGAGACCGCTTCAACACTGGCTCCATGGCCGAGTCCCGAGGTGGGGGTGGCAACGCGACACCTTCCGGGTCCAAGTTACACCGGACTGCCGCCAAACCTTCACCCCGTGGTAATACCTTGCATTTCTCCGGGCAGGAGTGACCCTAGACCAGGTCTCCAGGCATGCTGTGGTTTACACGGATGCCTCAACCACCGGCTTGGGGGCCACGTACAACGGGCTTGCAGTGTCAGGGGTTTGGACGGGGCCCCAACTGAACTGGCTGCCTCGAGTTTCTGGCAGTGCACCTTGCCTGGGGCCGTCTCAAAGGGCGCTTACGAGTCAAGCACGTACGGCACATAGGACAACACAGCGACCGTTGCGTACATCAACCGACAAGGTGGTCTGCGCTCCCGTCGCTTATCGCAACTCGCCCGCCACCTCCTCCTCTGGAGTCAGAAGCATCTGAGGTCGCTTCGTGCTGTTCACATTCCTGGGCTGCTAAACCGGGCAGCCGACGATCTTGAGCTGCGCTCCCGGGAGAATGGCGACACCATCCCCAGACGGTTCAGCTGGTTTGGAGATGTTTCGGAGCCACTCAGGTAGACCTGCTTGCCTCTCCAGAAACCTCCCACTGCCAGTTGTTCTACTCCCTGACAGAGGGAACACTCAGCACAGACGCACTAGCACACAGCTGGCCGAAGGGCCTACGCAAGTATGCATTTCCCCCAGTGAGCCTTCTGGCACAGTTGCTGCGCAAGGTCAGGGAGGATGAGGAGCAGGTCCTACTGGTGGCACCCTATTGGCCTTCCCGGACCTGGTTCCCAGAACTAATGCTCCTCGCGACAGCCCCTCCTTGGCCGATTCCTCTGAGGAAGGATTTACTGACTCAGAGACGGGGCACCCCTTGGCACCCGCGTCCAGACCTCTGAAAACTTCATGTCCGGTCCCTGGACGGGACGCAGAGGTTCTGAGTGGCCTACCCCAAAAGGTAGTTGACACCATCACTTCAGCGAAAGCCTACGCTTGAAGTGGAACCTGTTCGTTGAGTGGTGTTCTTCTCGCCGAGAAGACCCCCGAAGATGCCCGATCGGAGTTGTGCTGTCCTCTTGCAGCAAAAGGTTGGAGCGAAGGCTGTCTCCCTCCACCCTTAAAGTTTATGTCGAATCGCTGCTAATCACGACTCCGTAGAAGGAGGTCGTTGGGGAAGCATGACCTGGTCGTCAGGTTCCTTAAGGGGGCGAGAACGTTAAATCCTCCATGGCCCCCCTCTATACCCTCTAGGGACCTGACTCTAGTGCTCACGGCAATACAGCAGGGCCCATTTGAGCCTTTGCAGAAGGTTGAGCTGAAGTTCCTTTCAATGAAGACTTTGCTCCTGCTAGAATTGGCCTCATCAAGAGGTAGGGGACCTGCACGCATTTTCGGTCAACGATTCGTGCCTAGAGTTCGGGCCGGCTGATTCCCAGGTAACCCTGAGGCCCCGGCCCGGCTACGTGCCCAAGGTTCCTGCTACTCCCTTCAGGGATCAGGTGGTGAACCTCCAAGCGCTGCCCTCGGAGGAGGCAGACCCAGCCCTAGTTTTGCGCTGTCCCGTCCGAGCCTTAAGGTGCTACGTAGACCGGACGCAAAGCTTCAGGACTCAGACCAGCTCTTTGTCTGTCACGGAGGCAGGCAGAAGGGGAATGCCGTCTCAAAGAAGAGGATGGCCCACTGGATAGTGGATACCATCAACCTGGCTTATCAGGCACAGGGTGTCCCCTGCCCATTCAGGCTGCGAGCTCACACAACTAGAAGTGTTGCATCCACCTGGGCGCTGGCTCGTGGCGCCTCGATGACAGATATCTGTAGGGCTGCGGGCTGGGCGACCCCTAACACATTCGCTAGATTCTATAGCCTTCGTGTGGAGCCGGTATCCTCCTGTGTTCTCACCTCAAACGGGTAGAAGCACTGAGAGGCCCCGGCTTCGGGTCGGCTTGCAAAACCACTCCAGAGAGTCCATACAGTAGACCCTGTTGAGTTCCTACGTCCCATCGGCAGCCAGACGTGGCGGAGCGTCCGCCGCCAGGCCTTCACTCGCTGAATCCTAGAGAACCGGTAGAAGGCTGGGTTCCATATGTAAGAACTAAGTGGATCCCATATGTGTAAAATCCTCTGTATAGCCTTGAGCCCGTGTTTCCCCTGGCAGACTTCTGTCATTCAAAGAGGGTTCAATCACTTCCATTCTTCCATATGCACCTAAGGGACGTCCATATGTGTATTGCTTCCGAAACATCCTTCGGGGGTTTGATTTCTGCCGCGGTAACTGCATAGGTCTGTGGTTTGTTTTTAACCTCTTTATACATAATTTTGATAATACAATTGCTCCCTCCCATTGAAACAAGGGTTTTATGGGACCCACCCACTGTTATAGTGTTATACCACCCATCCAATCTAACCACCCCCAAACATAACACAAACATACCCTCGAACCAACACCACCAACCCACAACAACATTGTTGAACAATCATACTTGAATTTTGAATATAATTATAACAGATTATTTTAGTTGCCATGTTTTTAAACATTGAGCCAGTGGGGAAGAAGATTTTTGCATCATGTAACAGAGATGCAAGGAGTTTGGAGACTGTGTGTGTATAATACTGACAAAAATACTCATACATTAAATGCTCTTAAAGGCCTTTTTGAAATATATATATATATATGTAAACCCCCCCGTGTAACCCACACCCCCTCTACCACCTTACTATGCGGACTTTATCTGTTACATATTAATGTGAACACTACACCGGACCCAAACATTTCAATCAAACCTCTCTTTTCAGCCACTAACCGGTGGAGACGGCTGCCTCCTGAATATGCCTCTACCTCTGAGGATGAGTTTGGCTCTAACCGGAACTCTCCCAAACACATTCGCCTGCGTCCGGGCACCACTCTTCGCACCAGCAGGCTGGGTGGTCCGGCTCCGGTCACGACCAGCCCCGGGGGTCTCCTCCTCAAAAACAGGATGAGAGAACAGGAGGAGTACATACGAGATTGGACAGCCCACAGCGAGGAGATCGCCAGGTACTCATCAACTCTGTGTCCTTATACACACAAACACATTACATCATTCAAATGCCCCACAGGCCCTCACACTTGAACAGACCCCACCCACCGAAGCGTACGGATAGTTATCGTTGACAGTATGCTTGCTTTTTTTTTTTTTTTTTTTTTTTTTTTTTTTTTTTTTTTCTTCCGTTCTTTTTAATGTATTCCAGTCTTATCTCATGAGATATTCCTTAGATTTGAAGTAAACATTTTTTGAAAATCAGAAAAACCATAGACTTTGGTTCATCTCGGTAATGTTTGGTGTGGTTCAAAGTTTAGATCTTTTTAATGAAAAATCTTTTGAAATCCTTTTGGAGAAAATGAATGGGGTAAAAAACATTGAGAACCAAGGCCGCTGAAAAAGTGGACACTCGGTGTTGGTGTTGCATGCGGGAATATAGTCTATTATCTCTGGAGATGTTCTCATGTAGCATTAGTCACAGCTGGAACAGCAACAAGAGAGACTGTCTTCAAAACCGCTGCTGCAGGGCAAGCACTGATATAAGTTGATCACAAGCTCGTTCTCTCTTTCTCTCTCTCTCTTACTTTATCATATTGTTTTTTTGACATTTTATTCTGTCTTTATCTGTCATTAACCCCTGCTTTCATGTTCTCATTTATCTACTTACATTTCAAACAGCAAAAAGCTAATGTTTTTAGTTACCAGTGCCCTTAGAAATGCGGTGTTTGCAGTTAGCTGTGGTTTCTTTACTCTGTAAATGACTGTGTCCAGTAACTGTGGGGTTACCGTAGTAGTTTAATTCAGTTGCTCAAGTGATCTCAGCATGGCAGCTCTCATGTGGCAGCCCACTCAATGTAAAATCAAACAGCTTTTGTCTACTTTTATGACGGGTCTTTATCTTAATGTGAGTGGACATGATGCTAAATGTACATTTCAGAAGCACTATTCATACTTTTATTTTGTATGTGTAATATAAGTTACATGTGTTTTATGTGTTTTAGTTTTATGTGTTTTTATTGAAGAATACAATATTGTGAATTTTCCACATTTTTCCACACAAAAGTGACACATTGCATCTTTAGCAACCCATAAATGCCGCATATATTTGTTAAACTTGTGTAGTATACTGCCACCTTGTGGTTATTCTAAAAACCCTCTCAATATTACAATACCATAATAATTAACAATTAATCAAAACCTATATACAACAAATGTGTGATTCATATATAATGAGACATTCTTGATGTGTTTACCATGTTATAATATTATATACACTAATGATAGGTTTAGGTTCAGTACGATTTTTTTAATTGTTTTTGGGAAAGAATTTTCTTATGCTCACAAAGGCTGCATTTATTGGATCAAAATACTGTAGAAACAGTATAATTGTGAAATACTATTACAATTTAAAATAACTCTTCTCTATTTTAATATATTTTAAATTGTCATGTATTGCTGTGATGGTAAAGCTGAGTTTTCAGCAGCCATTACCCCAGTGGGTCACATAATCTTTTCGAAATCATTCCTAATATCCGATTTGTGCTCAGAATATTTCATATATTATCATGTTGAAACGTTTGCTGCTTAATGTTTTTGAATGAACCGTCATGCATTTTCTTCAGCCCCTTAGCAAATCAAAAGAGCGAAGTTTTTTCATAAAGGAATCTTTTGTAACAATGTAAAAGTCTTTGTCACTTTTGATCGATTTAATGCGTCCTTGCTGCATAAAAGTATTGATTTCTTTAAGAAAACAAATCAATACCGACCCCAAAATTTTACGGTAGTCTATTTTTTGATGTTATAATAATTCTGTTTTTATAAATGATGCATGTGATGCATGTCATCCATACAATTTGCTATGGGATTGCATATATAAGCATGTGCATGCATAGAGTAGGGACTACCTAATGTGAGTCTTTGCATGATGTGTGTGTTTTTGTGCGCCCCTAGTCTAGACACCCATCTGAATGTTTACAGGTTATTTCCCTGTGTGCGCAGGATCAGTCAGGACCTGGCCAAGGACCTGGCCATCCTGGCACGAGAGATCCATGACGTGGCAGGCGAGATCGACTCGGTCAGTTCCTCCGGCACGGCGCCCAGCACCACGGTCAGCACAGCCGCGACCACACCGGGCTCCGCCATCGACACCAGGGAGGAGGTACATCTCACATCGCCTTACTCACTTTCAAGATGTTTATTAGTTTACAAGGTGATTATTCTCAATAACTTTTTTGTTAATTCTCCTTTTCTGCAGCTGGTTGAGAGAGTTTTTGACGAAAGTCTAAACTTCAGGAAGATTCCCCCTGTAGTTCATACCAAAGCCTCAGAGATCAATGGCAGACCAGTGGAGCTTCGTCCCCGGGCCCCGGACAGCCTGGACCCTCAGGCGGCCCTACGCAGGCGTACCTGGAACCGGGATGAGGTGAGACCGGTATTAACTTCATGAAATGGACCTGATCTTTCAGGTCTTTATGAATGTATGTTAAGTGAATGATTCAGCAGACTTCAGGGTGTGGGGGTTATTTTTAAGTGTGTGTCTGTGGCTCCAGATGAGAATATCTTGTTCAGTGTAGCCTGGTGTGTGAGTGGTGATGTGAAAACTGATATGATGTGATTAAGTTGAATTACCTCAGTGTTTTATTGACTGGATGTTGTTTGCTTGGTAAATTATTGATTGACACGGTTGTTATTGATTGATGGCTGTTCTTTTGCAGGCGGTGCTAGACAGTCTGACGTCGGTTTCCCAACTGTCTTCTAAAATCCGACAGTCTGTAGATAAAACTGCTGGCAAAATCAGGTCAGTCATACATGTGTACTGTGTTGCTCATTAAACCAAATTACATAAACGCTCATTTTATAATTGCTGAAAATGTAACAGACTGAATAACTGTAGAACTAAAAATATTTAAAGCTTTTTTTTTACTTCTTACATTGTCAAAGGTGCTATATTTTACATCATTTTGTTATTTATTATTTTGGACTAGAATATAGTTAATGGAGCAGTAACGCATATTTTCATGTGCTAAGATGCAAATATATATATATCAATTAATTAATTAATATATCCATTAATTATATACACAAATTCAAATGCTTTAAATAAAATACTAAATTAATATAAGGACTGAAATCAAAATGTATTTTTCCCCTTTAAAAACTTTTCAAGAACATACTGTTCTTGAAAGTTACGGAATCATGAATTTCAGTGAATTTAATTTTATTTAGTGGTTCCTCCATTTCAGTGAAGTTTGAGAAGCACTGTTTTAAAACATTACATGGTTTTCTGTAGGAATTTACTGCTTGTATTACAGTTTTACATTTTCAGGTGTAAACTGTAACTGCTGATAGATAAAATATCATGGATAAATGTAATCCTCTGTGTGTGTTTTTTTTTTTTTTACTATTTGTAACATTTAAAAGACAAATTTGTAATATTGCTACTTAATTCACTATTTTAAAGGATATTGTTCAAAGACAAAGACAGGAACTGGGATGATATTGAGAGGAAACTCTGTTTGGACAATGAAGTTCCACTTCCCAAAACTACAAACAAGGTAAGTTCTCTAAAGGGATAGTTCACCCAAAAATGAAAATTACCCCATGATTTACTCACCCTCAAGCCATCCTAGGTGTATGACTTGGATTCAGACAAACCAATCGTTATATTACCCCAAATTTATATTAAACAAATCATTTTTGATATACTACTTTTGCTAAAGAAAGGAAACTTTGCTTCCATTGCTCCTGTAAGCAAAATCTTCTCGCGAGACTAGCATATTCTCACAGGAGCTTACACTACACCTACGTCCTACATCATCCGCTGGAACGCCACTCTCTCGTGTATGCACATACCAGTTAGCCGAAGCTAGAGAATACTGTTTATAAAATTTTAAATATGGATATTTTTCTTACAAAAATGCATGGATTCACTACAGGAGGACTTTATTCACCCCCCGGAGCCGTGTGGGACACTTTTTATTATGGATGGATGTGCTTTATTGGACTTATTTTGGACTATTTAAAAATAACACCCATTCACTGCCATTTTTTAATAAAACTCCAGTTGGATTTGTCTGAAAGAAGAAAGTCAAAAACACTTAGGATGGCTTGAGGGTGAGTAAATCATCGGGAAATTTTTGGGTGAACTATGCCTTTAAATGCTGAACGTCTTACAGTAACAGATATTGATCTGTACTTCTCCTAATTATTCTTTATGGCATTCAGGAAATTTCATCTATACTAACAGAGCTGAAGAGGGTAGAAAAACAGCTTCAAGGTAAGACTTACACCACATCTACACTAAATGCAACAGCAGCACAATGCAGCTAAATTTAGCTTGCCTTAACAATCTTCTAAACTGTCCACAAGCACATTTCTACTTTCGATATACTGTTCAGCTTTTTTCAAATCTTTTATTATTTGATATATAATTAAATAACTTCTGACTGTTACATCATAGTCAACTTGTGATGTTTTTGGTCTAATTTAAATAAGTATATGCAGTTTTAGCTAAATAAAATACATAAACATTCACATTTTCTGATGCGTTTCTCTATCCCTGCAGTTATAAATGTCATGGTGGACCCTGATGGAACCCTTGACGCTCTGACCAGCCTCGGCCTGACAAGTCCAACCACCACCAGACCCAAAAGCAGTCCTGGGTCTCAGAACGTATGGGGGTCTCTGCCCAGTAATGGAGCCCCTCAGCCGCCGCCAACAACGATCATAACCAGCCCAGAGAAACCCAGTGTAGGACTCAACTTCAACCGCTCACACCCCACTGGAGAGGAGAGTGCCATCGCTAGCAAATAAAAGACTTTCTGTTAGTAAACTGGATTAATAAAACTACATACTGTAACTTGTTCCCGAATGGATCTTTTAATGTGTATGTATAATGTACTACGTGCCCTTCTACAGGATTCTGTATGAGGTCTGTTTGGTGTTTTACCTTGTAGTGTAACCTTTAGCATCACACCTGTGTATCTGGACTGACTGCTTAGCTCAACTAAGCAAAACCGCACCAAAACACACACAGCTGCATGTGACAGGAAGCAAGTGGCCATCCAAGCCCAATGAACTGGCAGACGTCGTGAACAGACAAAAACAGCTCCAGTGCCTGTCTGCTCTCCTCTGAGCTTACCAACACGTTCTGCAGTTTACCAAACCGAAATACAGCAAACTATGCGCAAACTCAGCAAATGTATTTTGAAATTTGTCTATTTAGATAAGTGTAATTTTTGGAAAATGTTTTAGATGTTACATTTTGTGCGTTCTAGCTATTCTAAATTAGCTTAATAAGGGTCTTGATTTTTTTCTTTTTCTTTTTTTTTTGAATTGTGAAGAATTTTGTATCTGGAAACGAAATATCCATTGCAATTCTTTGCATAATTTTGTAGTTTTCAATTACTAAAACAGAGAGGGAACTTGCAGACAAATGCATGGCATGCACTAATGGACTGGTAAACTGTACCCTGGCTAAATCGATTTTTGCCGTTATGCTACTTTGATCAGCACAGCTGAATCAGCCTTATGACTAACATTTCTGCATAGACAGATGTCTGTGTCTTCATGATGCTCTGATACCTACTAGCCGCCTTCTCATGTGTGTTTACTGTTACCTGTTTTATTTCCTTCTGCTGCTTGTCTGTATTTTTAGGAGGATGTTGGTGTAAACCTGAACCACTTCCCTGGCCTTTCTTTAGGAGCCCTGTAGGAAGAGTAAATAGTGTAACTGTAGACTTAGACGATAGTGCAGATTGGTACCTGACAGAATACATTCAGTGGGCTTTTCTTTGTTTTCTACATGTATGATGTCACTAAGTGCCCAGTATTCTCAGCGTAGTCTTTCGGTCTTTGGGTTTGACAAGACTTGATTCTTTGTGATATGGTTTCATTTTGTACATCAAAGGCATAATGTGAAATGAAGTAGACACCACTAAATCCCGCTGTACTCACTACAAGATGCCTTTCCAGTGGGACGCCCCTCTGACAAAACAACCTGTGTAACAGTCTGCCAATGTATGAGAGACAGCAGATAAAGTGCTTGGTACATTGATTTTCCATGAGGTTTACACATTGTGTATCATATCAGTGTTTTTTTTTATTATTATTTAGTTTTATTTATTTTTGTTTCAATTCGTTTAATTGTTATGGCACTTTTTTTTCTTTTTTTTACATAATTTTGCATATTCTGCAATAAAGGGGGGGGGGGGGGGGGACGCAGATTAAACAGTTTTTGTTTATTTCGAGTTGTGTGTTGTGTCCAGTTGAAATAATTTGATATTTATCAAGGGATGCTTTGATAGGGCAATATACAAAATAATCCATTTAATAATTTATTTACAAAATACATTCTCAAAATTGTATTTAACTACAAAGAAGCAATATGAGCTACAAACGTTAGCCACATAGACAGCCATACTACCATTACACATTATAGCAATATTCATACATGAAGACATTTCATTCTTTATGGTACATAATGGAAAGTGGATGAAGTCCAGTACAATACATTAATACAGATGTCATCTTCTAAAGGGTTTTGAGTGAAATCTATGGATCCAGAGCCAAACTTTTCCATGACTTTGCTTGTTCTCTCTTGTACTGCTCCAGCTCCTGAGAAAAAAAAATACAACGCAATGTTTCTTCTCTAATACATTAAATACATTTGTGTACCTGATAGTTTAACTATAGTGCAGTCAATCAGATTTCTACATTTTCTAAAAACTATAAACATGCTGTAAACTTGTTAAAAGTTGTTTAATGTGTAGAAAATCATTCAATTATAAGATTATATTATTTTTTTAATCTTACATAATAGCATAATTGAACATGTTATAGTCTAGAATTTGTGCACAAAAACTGCAATCCGAGCGATTAAACTGCAATAGTGACCCTCTGCCACATATTGTCTGATTACTGCAGTCACTAAGCACTGAATCAGAGTAGGTGAGAAGCTACTGAAGAGCAATGAGTGTGAGGTTCAGGGTAACTTTCAGTCACATACTGTACTCTGGAGGATCAGTTAATGGCTACAGTACTGAGTCAGTTTTACTGCTGGGTTATATACACACACATGACTAGAGAGGTTACTAGAAGACAAATATTTGCTGAAGGGAGATTTTACAGTGACAATAATTATTTTACCTGGTCTTTCTGAGCTCTGATAGAGTCTATAAGGGTCTCACTGTACTGGGGGTCTTTGGCAGGATCTTTCAGCTCCTTACGTTCCTTGATGTTCTGAAGACAAAAAGGTCAGGGGTCAGGCAGACATTATTGACCATTATCACTGTTTACACAGCAGGAAACTGTACCTCAGGTGGGAAAACCCTTTCAAAAACCTTTTTCCAAAGGTCTAAGGGGTTTTTGGCATGAAGAGTCCCGATATCAACATCAGAAGTTACAGGCGGGCCTAGAAGATGAATGAATTAAAAATATTTGGAACACCTACATATGTGACCCTGGCCCAAAAACCTTTAAGGGTCAATTTTTTTCAAATTGAGATTTATACATCATCTGAAAGCTGGGTAATTAAGCTTTCCATTAATGTATGGTTTGCTAGGTTAGGATATATTTTGCCGAGATACAACTATTTGAAAATCTGATGGTGCAAAAAAAATCTAAATATTTAGAAAATCATCTAAAAAAATTAAATTAATAAAAAAAAAGTTGTCCAAATGAAGTCCTTATCAATGCATATTACTAATCAAAAATGATTAAGTTTTGATATATTTACGGTTGGAGATTTACTAAATATCTTCATGGACATGATCTTTACTTAATATCCTAATGATTTTTGACAAAGAAAAAAATCTATCCTTTTGACCCATACAATGTATTTTTGGCTATTGCTACAAATATACCCAGCGACTTAAGACTGGTTTTGTGGTCCGGGTCACATACTGAGTACATGAACAAGTAATATAGTGCATTATAATTGGGCTTATACTTGTGTTTATAATTGTGCATTTTAGATGCAATATTTCATTACACTTTTTAAATTCGAAGGTAATAAAAACTGAATGTATAGCAATATATCAATAATAATTAAAAATAATAATAATATGCAACAAACAAATTTGAACATTATTAACAATAAAAAATCTTTAACCAAATCAAAAGCTCAATGCATATCTTACCAATCTGACTGAGGGAGTCAAAGCCTGCTGGTATTGCCAGAGGTTTGCTGGGGTCAGTAGAGATTGACTTTCTAATAGAATGGAATAAAAAACATTTTTTTTTTACTATGACTAATAAACTTTAGTAATGAAGAATATCCCACATCAGTACAAGAAGATAATGAAAGATTCATACGGTCTTTCAGTCCCAAACGCCAGCTGATTAACAAAACTCCTGCTTTTAGACATTGTAGCTTCTGACTTGCTGCTGGTGAACTATGGAGAGACGGACAGCATACAAATATAACACTGACCAGAGAGAAACAGAAATGCTAAATGAGTGATTTTATAAAGCTTGGTTATGCCACAGAAGGGTGATGTCAGTTTAGAGTTCCTCAGTTATTGTTTTTCTGAAGCTTCAAATTTCTGTATGTTATGATCCATGATCATTTTCAAACCGCATTCTGAAATTCTGTAGTATGAAGTCAGTCCTACGATTAATGAGGCTCCGTAGAAGTGGGCTATGAAGCGCAGAGTCTTACAAATCACCTTTCTCTTCTCTGAATCAAAGTCCTAGAAGGAGATAGAATGTTATCGATGAATATAATATTAGGTAAGTTTGAATTACTTTTCAGTGTTTCACTGGATTCATCATTCAATGTTTGATTCGGACAGCCAAGAGTTGACATTTTACTGCAGATTTAATTAAAAAAAAATTAAAAAAAGGTAATGCTTTGACATGTAACTGTTGCATACTGTATTGTTTTGCATACTATTTAAAAACACAGAAAGCAGTATTAAGTGTATACTGTAGAAAGCCGAAGGCTATATAGCATAGTGAGATTTTACCTGAAAGATGTCAAACTTGCTTCCAACTATGAGAAGAGGAACAGGGAAAGCGCTGATGAGCTCTCTGTCCTGTTGAAAAGAGATTGTTTCATGTAATAGACTGATACATTCCATTTCAAGCTTCTTTTATAGCAATTATGTTACTCTCTCATACCGGATAGTCCTTGTGGAGGACTCGTGGGACTCGTTGTTTGCCGTATCTGGATTCTCCTGTCTTCTGATGTGAGGCACACACTTTTTCCACCTGACTTCGAGCTGAATCAAGCAGCCTCTCCATGGTCTCCCAAAGAACATTGGGTTTAGACAGATCCAGAACAAGTACTACAGACAAAGAACTGTAAAAACAAGCACAATTGATTTGTATTTGTTGCATTTGCAACATGCATGGAAGTTTATTTCCACCACAGAATAAAAATATAAAATTCAAAAAAGTGTGAATTGTGAGATTAAGAAAGTCCCAATTAATATATATATATATTGAGTGGTGGGGAAAAAAACAAACATAAAAGTAATTGCAACTTTTTATTTCAAAATTCAGACTTTTTTTCCTCACAATTACGAGTTTATATCTCACATTTCAGGCTTTTCTCCTCAGAATTCTGATTTACATTTAGCGTATTTGTTTTTTTTGTTTTTTTTTAAGTGTTACATTTTGACTGTGAACAGAATTCTCAGAAAAAAAAACTGCGAGATGTACACTCAGAATTCTGATTAAAAAGTCAAGACATAAACTAGCAATTGCAAAAAATAAAATAAAACAGGCAGAATTGTGAGAAAAAAGTAATCACTTTTATTATTTTTATTTTGTTGTGGAAACCCAAAAAAAAAGGGACTATGAAATGTAAAAAATTCTATTTAAATCCAGTCTGAATGAGTGTACAGTGTTTGCGAATCTAACCTGACATTGTCAGCCGTCATGGGAATCTGCACGAGGTCTGACAAGGAAATTCCTCCTCCCAGTTCCCACAGGTGAGCGATGTCTTTAGGCTGCAGAGAGGAGAAAAAGATACTCTTATATATAAATTAAAAGGGAAATTCATTTTTATTCCTATAACAAACTGAGGAGGACGATATTCATACCGTATTATGCCCTCTTGCACGTCTACCAAAAGTGTACTCCAGTGCAAGTGTAGGTTTAGCTGTCTCATCTCTGGTTTAAAGAGTAAAACAGAAACATGATGTGAGGTGACAGGAAAACCCTTAATAACTTCAGATGTACAGAATGACAGTATCTTAAACTCACCTATCAAGGAACCGCAGTAATATTGTTGTTTTACCCTAAAACAGAGATGCAATGTAAAATGTTTAAAAAGTGTCATTGTTTGGTATTAGCACGTACATTTTAAAGCATTGTCGAACCCTAAAGACTTCAGGTAGGCCTATGCGTTTAGAGTGATATGCTGCAGGCATACATACGCATAACTTACCCCTGCTTTACTGCCCATGAAGAAGACTGTTCTCTGTGTGGGAAAGTGCGCGTCCTCTTCAGCATCCTCTTCATCAGTCCTGCTCTCCCTGCTGCACACTTCCGCTGCAGCAATATCCCACAACGTATCCGAACTACGAGACAACATGATCTTAATAGCAGCATCTCCATGTTTACTAAAGCAGTATGTAGCTCGACTCTCTCTCTCACTCTATCACTCTCTCTCTCACTCTATCACTCTCTCTCTCTCTCGCTCGCCTCTCTCTATCACCTCACTCTCACTCGACTCACGCTCTCCACTCTCACACTCTCGCTCAGCTCCACTCTATCGCTCTCTCTCTCTCACGCTCACTCTCACTCTCACTCTCTCCTCTCTCTCTCTCTCTCTCTGGGTATCTTGTAAGTAACATCGAAAGGTGTAAAACATGTTGTGTAACCTGTTTAGCTCAACAGTACTTCCTTATTGGTTAGACATTTGGTCACTCTTTGTTGGCTAAAAAAAAAAAAAAGTTACGTCTGGTTTCCTCGAAGAACGAGTTTCGAGTCAGATTAACGTTGGTCCTGTACTGAATCTGATGCTTGTCGAATGAAGGAGACGCTTGATTACCGTTCCGTTGCGAGGGGTAACGGCACTGTTTGATGACGTAAGATCTGTTGATCTAGTGCACTATGGGAAATGAAGTTTTTCTTCATTTCTTAAACTAATTTTCTTTTCTATTCCCGTTTTCCCGAAGTGTTCTCTCTTTCCTAAGTTCACAGTGACAAATATAGATATAGATACTAGATATAGATGCTTTGAAACAGTATTTATTTTGATCTACATAAATTTGGACTGAAAATGTTTCATATTTTATTCGGTAGAGAACTCTTGCGAAAAATAAAGACGGTTTAATTACCTATAGTAAAAGTATAGTAACCATGATTTTTTTTTTGGACAGATTGATTACCATTTGTATAACCATAGTCTTTATGGCTTTATGGTTTTGTAGTAAAGCCAGGGTTAATTTTCGTAACAAACAAAACTAATAATATAAGGCTGTCAACATGATCTTGCTGTTGTTTGAAATAACCACATGAAAATATTGTTCAGAACAGACAGGGACAGAACATGTGCATTTGTTAAATGAAAGCATGATGTAAACATTAATACAAGCATTCATATGAAAAATTCACATGTGGATGAAAATAAGCAGAACAATCATTGGTATGAAGTGGCCTTTTTATTTAAATGCTGTAAATGGCATTTCATTCTAAATAAATTTTAAAACAACAGGTACATGTTTTATTAAACATTTATTGTATATAACAGAGTATTTACAGTCACATTAGAAATTATGATGTATACCACAAACAGTAATGGTACATTAGGGCCTACATTGTGGAGAAAATGAATCAATAACTATGGAAAAGGTTGATGGATTCAGCTTCATGTTGAGGTTTTCTGGATATAGTCTACTATGATTTAGAGATATTCTATATACAAAATAAAGAACATAAAATAACATTCTCAGGCACACCAACACACGCACACACTCAGAAGCTTAGCGTCTGATGAGGTGGTCGCGTATCTTGAAGCTGATGATGCCCAGTATCACGAGTGCAGGCAGAAAGGCGTAGAGCAGGAGGAAGTCTTGTGTGTAATGCGAGAGAGCTCCAGGAGAACCCTGATCTATGATCATATCCCCCACTGTCCACCAGACATGATCCCGGCAAACCAGCTAAAGGCGCTGAGTGAGAGGAATGGTTAGTCAGAGGACATTGTGTGGACAGCTTATGCATTATATGTCATGAAATCAAAAGTAAAGTTTGTCAATGTCTATTTGCTTTGATTCAGACAAATAAAAAATAGCAGATAAATGCCTTCGAAATGTACAGGTGCATCTCAATAAATTAGAATGTCGTGGAAAAGTTCATTTATTTCAGTAATTCAACTCAAATTTGGAAACTTGTGTATTAAATACATTCAATGCACACAGACTGAAGTAGTTTAAGTCTTTGTTTTTTTTAATTGTGATGATTTTGGCTCATTTTAACAAAAACCCACCAATTCACTATCCTAATAAATTAGAATATGGTGACATGCCAATAGGCTAATCAACTCAAACCACCTGCAAAGGTTTCCTGAGCCTTCAAAATGTTCTCTCAGTTTGGTTCACTAGGCTACACAATATGGGGAAGACTGTTGATCTGACAGTTGTCCAGAAGACAATCATTGACACTCTTCACAAGGAGGGTAAGCCACAAATATTCATTGCCAAATAAGCTGGCTGTTTCACAGAGTGCTGTGTCCAAGCATGTTAACAGAAAGTTTAGTGGAAGTAAAAAGTGTGGAAGAAAAGATGCACAACCAACCGAGAGAACCGCAGAGAATTGTCAAGCAAAATCGATTCAAGAATTGAGTGAACTTCGCAAGGAATGGACTGAGGCTGGGGTCAAGGCATCAAGAGCCACCACACACAGACGTGTCAAGGAATTTGGCTACAGTTGTCGTATTCCTCTTGTTAGCCACTCCTAAACCACAGACAACATCAGAGGCGTCTTACCTGGGCTAGGAGAAGAAGAACTGGACTGTTGCCCCAGTGGTCCAAAGTCCAATTTTGCTTGAAGTCCAGTGTTTAAGTTTCCACAGTCTGTGATGAGTTGGGGTGCAATGTCATCTGCTGTGTTGGTCCATTGTGTTTTTTGAAAACCAATGTCACTGCACCTGTTTACCAAGAAATTTGAGCACTTCATGCTTCTTTCTGCTGATCAGCTTTTTGAAGATGATGATTTCATTTTTCCAGCAGGATTTGGTACCTGCCCCCACTGCCAAAAGCACCAAAAGTTGGTTAAATGACCATGGTGTTGGTGTGCTGTCCAGCAAACTCACCAGACCTGACCCCATAGAGAATCTATGGGGTATTGTCACGAGGAAAATGAGAAACAAGAGACCAAAAAACGCAGATGAGTTGAAGGCCACTGTCACAGAAACCTGGGCTTCCATAGCACCTCAGCAGTGCCACAAACTGATCACCTCCATGCCACGCCATCTGTTAAGACATTAACAGATGGACTGAAGCCAAATTGTATATTATTGTGAAGTTTTTATCAGCTGTTTGGACTCTCATTCTGACGGCACCCATTCACTGCAGAGGATCCACTGGTGAGTAAGTGATCTAATGCTAAATTTTTCCAAATTTATTATGATGATGAGACAAACTCATCTACATCTTGGGTGGCCTGATGGTGAGTAAATATTCAGCAAATTTTAATTTTTGGGTGAACCATCAATTACATATCATGTCATGTAACTGATGGAAATTTTATCCAATCTATAATGCAGAACATAATGTCTTCAATGCACACAATGTTGAATAAATCAAAGTCATTTCTTCACCTTAGAAATCCAGATCCCACCATGATTCCAGCTACATTGAGTAGAGCGACCCCACTGTTGACCATATTGGGGTCTTGAACGACCCCCAACAAGACCAGTGTTAAAAGTTCACCTATGATGTGAGGAACCATGACCATGGCTGAAAAACACATGAAGCGCACAGGATCTGGGTTCATGCTAACAGTCCTGAAACACCAAAGCACACACAGAGAAACAGCATGAGGTCAAGATTATGAGGACATTCCCCTCAGATTTGAACTGTAGTTACCCTGCCCTGAGCTCTGATAAACTCAATTGCTCACACGAACACACCCATACTTACCAGTACAAGAAAGAGGTGAAGATGAACACACTGATAATACTGAAGGGCAGGATATGGATGATGTAAGTCAGAAACATCTGCCACTTCTGGTACAAGCCATCTTTACTCTCCTGGTCAGCGATGGCCCTTAAAGCAGGAAATATTAAACAAAAAAATATAATAATAAATTCAAAAAAATAAAAAATAATCTATATATACAGTATATATATATAAAATGGCAGACAACTATTTTCCACGCCTATCAAGTACTATATATTGATTTAAACTGCATGAAAGTGAAAATACAGTAGCAGACATGTCTTGTGTTACCAATTATGTGTTATCTCAAGTGCTCTAAGTTCAAGGTTAAGCAATAATCATGGGCATGCTGGAGCAATTTGTGAGATGTGATCTCTTATCAGCCAGGAACTGATATATAAAGGACAGGAATTATTTCTCTAAAGCACTGACTTAATCAAACATTCTTGAGACCAGTGTTCTTTTGTATCACAATGAGTATTATAATTTACTAATATTCTGGATTAGGTTTATATTCTATATTTTATTTTTATTTCACTTTTAGTTTTAGTAATTTTGTTGTGCTTTTTGTAATTTTTAGTAGTTTTTGTTTTTTATATTCCTGTATAGTTTTTTATCTTGTTTATTTAGTTTTAGTAATGACTTCTTAAGTTAGTAGTACTTAAGTAATTAAAGTAATTCTTTAGTACTTAAACTAAACAAATATTAGAAATGTCTTGGTTGCCTTGAAAGTATAATTGAAAGCCTTTTTAATATACAAACCCAATTCCAAAAAAGTTGGGACACTGAACAAATTGTGAGTAAAAAAGGAATGGAATAATTTACCAATCTCATAAACTTATATTTTATTCACAATAGAATATCTATAACATATCAAATGTTGAAAGTGAGACATTTTGAAATTTCATGCCAAATATTGGCTCATTTTGGTTTTCATGAGAGCTACACATTCCAAAAACGTTGGGACAGGTAGCAATAAGAGGCCGGAAAAGTTAATTGTACATATAAGGAACAGCTGGAGGACAGATTTGCAACTTATTAGGTCAATTGGCGACATGATTGGTTATAAAAAGAGCCTCTCAGAGTGGCAGTGTCTCTCAGAAGTCAAGATGGGCATAGGATCACCAATTCCCCCAATGCTGCGCGAAAAATAGTGGAGCAATATCAGAAAGGAGTTTCTCAGATAAAAATTGCAAAGAGTTTGAATTTATCATCATCTACAGTGCATAATATAATCCAAAGATTCAGAGAATCTGGAACAAACTCTGTGCGTAAGGGTCAAGGCAGGAAACCCATACTGGATGCCCGTGATCTTCGGCCCTTAGACGCACTGCATCCCATACAAATGCCTAGTGGGGGTTTTTTTTTTGGGGGGGGTGTTTTTTTTTTTTTTTTGTTTTTGTTTTGTTTGTTGTAATGGAAATCACAACATGGGCTCAGGAATACTTCCAGAAAACATTGTCGGTGAACACAGTCCACCGTGCCATTCGCTGTTGCCGGCTTAAACTCTATAGGTCAAAAAGAAGCCATATCTAAACATGATCCAGAAGCGCAGGCGTTTTCTCTGGTCCAAGGCTCATTTAAAATGGACTGTGCAAAGTGGAAAACTGTTCTGTGGTCAAATGAATCAAAATTTGAAGTTCTTTTTGGAAAAATGGGATGCCATGTCATCCGGACTAAAGAGGTCAAGGACAACCCAAGTTGTTATCAGCTCTCATTTCAGAAGCCTGCATCTCTGATGGTATGGGTTTGCATGAGTGCGTGTGGCATGGGCAGCTTACACATCTGGAAAGGCACCATCAATGCTGAAAGGTATATCCAAGTTTTAGAACAACATTTGCTCCCATCCAGATGTCGTCTTTTTCAGGGAAGACCTTGCATTTTCCAATTTGACAATGCCAGACCACATACTGCATAAATTACAACATCATGGCTGTGTAGAAGGATCCGGGTACTGAAATGGTCAGTCTGCAGTCCAGATCTTTCACCCATAGAAAACCTTTGGCGCATCATAAAGAGGAAGATGCGACAAAGAAGACCTAAGACAGTTGAGCAACTAGAAGCCTGTATTAGACAAGAATGGGACAACATTCCTATTCCTAAACTTGAGCAACTTGTCTCCTCAGTCCCCAGACGTTTGCAGACTGTTATAAAAAGAAGAGGGGATGCCACACAGTGGTAAACATGGTGGCCTTGTCCCAACTTTTTTGAGATTTGTTGATGCCATGAAGTTTAAAATCAACTTATTTTCCCTTAAAATTATAAATTTTCTCAGTTTAAACATTTTATATGTCATCTGTGTTGTATCTGTTTCATCAAAATATTGAAATTTGAAACTTCCACATCATTGCATTCTGTTTTTATTCACAATTTGTACAGTGTCCCAACTTTTTTGGAATCGGGTTTGTATTTTATTTTAGTTAACATAAATGTTTTAGTTAATGATGATAACACTGCTTGTTGCTTTGTTAAAATGCAATGCAGCAACTTTTTTTCTCACTGTTTTCAAACCTCACAAGTAGTGGAATATTTTCTCGTTTGTCTGTACTAATTACCTATGTCCAAAAGCACATGGCTGTAATTAGTCATGTTTAATTTAAAAGAAGACAAATACTCAACAATGAATGTGTCCTCTGACTCCAGAGATATTTTTGAGTTATTAACTGTGGATGAGATACTCACATAAAACCACGGCATTCAGCATGCCAGTATAGGGTGAGGCACCCATGAAAAATGACTAAATTAACCACAAACCAAACTCATTTTAAAAGTCAGGACAGGTAGAAAAAGCTCTTTTAAGGCATATTTTTACTCTTTACAGTGTAATTTCATGACAACAAACAAGGCAGAGGGGCAAACAGCAGATGAGACCAGGCAAAGAATTGTGGGAAATGGAGTCCAGGATGGAGTGGCAATGTGCCCTGTGGTGGATGTCCAGGGCACTCCAGCTGGTGATTGTGACAGTCAGTGTCATAGCTAGAGTTTTACCTCAGGAGGACATTCAGTTTGGACATGCAGTTGGGAGACTCCTTGCTTTTGAACGGGATCATGGGTTTGTCTGCTCTATATATAATTTATATATACTAAGATAGAAGAGATATATTAATTTTTTTTACTACATGAACACCTTGAATACACGACTAATTCCTTCGGGTTTAAGCTGAGAAAAAGAAGGTGTTCTGACAACTTCAAAAGTCATACCATAAAAATCAAAGGGGTTGCAGTACTCAGGACACTCATATCCACAGCTGCTGAAGAAATCCACCATCTCTTCAGGCTCCCCACAGAACACCAATTCCCCTCGGCTCATGATTGCTATTCTGTCAAAGATCTGCAGATATTTATATACCTTTCAGTCATCTGACTTTGTATCATAAGGGCTATCACAATTCATGCTAACATAATTCACTGCGCTTAATGTAAAATATACTAATTTAATATTACTGTTTTCATATGCACCATGGTGAAGATGCATGTTTTTCAGGTTAGTTTTGGAGTAAAATATTTTTTAAAAGTCTCTTAAATCATTGTATTAAATTATTATTATGGTAATACATTACAATAAGGTCCCATTAGTTAATGCTAATTATTGTATTAACTAACATTAACTAACAATAAGCAATACATTTGTTGTAATATTTATTGATCTGTTAGAAGTAGTTAAAAAAATAATTGTTCTGGTTACTGTTTTATCTTGTTTTATTTACTTTTTTAAATACAGGCAAAACCAGATAAAGACATGCTTTTTTCTAGTTGCTTATTATTATTTTTCTAGACTTATTTTATTTATATTTTAAAAAGCATGTGAAAAAGCATGTGAAGCCACATTATTCAGTTAGCTTTTAAGTAAAAGCTTTTTTTGCTTTTATTTTGTTATTGTTGCTTTTGTCTGTTTTTATTCATTTTAACAAGTAAAATTATTATCGTTATTATACATTTTTTTAATTATTATCATGTTTTTTTTATATATACATTCATTTTATATGAACCAAAAATGTTATCATCATCAACATTTTTGGTTCATTTCTCCAGAAGAGACTCAAGGATAAGTACAATATATGACACTTTAAAAGTGAATTTTCATCATCCTAGCACAATAGGCCTTCAGGTTACCAGCCATGAGCATTAGCCACTGCAATGGCCATCTGTACAGTTAAGGGTTTCAACAGAATCAGTTCCAGAGGCATCCACTATGTCTGCTCACCCTGAAAAGTTCTGAACGGGGCTGGTGGATGGTCACTATGACGATTCGATCTCTTCTGGCCAGTTCAGCCAGCAGCACCACTATCTGATTAGCCGTCATGCTGTCCAGTCCTGTGGTCGGCTCATCCAGGAGAATCACCTTTGCCATGACATAACGGAAAATGAAAAAAACATGAGAAGAAATGAAACAAATGAGAAACTTTCTACAAAGTCCACTTTCTGTCCTATGAGAGACAACTTTGAGTGTCTTCTTAATTCAAGTAATTAAAGCAATTAATAGATTTCCCTTTGTCTAAAGTTAGAGCCAAATTGGCTGATGGATTCATTTACTGCTTGATTGGAGAAGGCAGCAGATGAAAGCCACTTATAATTGCTGGTTTGTGTTCAGTTTGGAGTGGGCTCGACTAATCCATAGTCCACGGTCCCAGGTGACCCAGATAAAGGATCCAAAGGGACCCAAGGCTTATATTAAAAATGTGATAACCCTGTCTTCCACTTTTAATATTCTACTTCAGTCCCTTTCACTCATTTGTCCATTCCTCAATAATCCTTTGAGGGGCTTTGGGTCACTGTGCTGGTCGCTCTGCATTTAAATAACATTTAGTCTCTCTTATGTGCAAGCAAGGAAATGAACACACACTACAGTGTTTGTACACTAAACATAAACAAACATTATGCAATTATGGGTTAGTATTAACAAGTCTCAGGGAGAGGGCAGCTCACTTGGGTCCTGAAGCAGCTGGCTGGCAATGGAGACCCTCCTTCTCTCTCCACCAGAAATGCCTGGGAAAATGCGGCCTCCAATCATGCTGTGAGCTACGTGTCCCAAACTCAGCTCTACCATGACTGCAGCTACCTAAGATGGATCAAACAGGGATCAGCTTATTCAAATATGAGTGATGTCTCCATCATAACTTCATGAAAGTTATGGTATGTGTAGGTATTTGAGATTTCTGTATGCATTTCATTTTAATCGATTTTGATGTCCATATTTCCATATCTGTGGTGATGTGGCAAATATCTGTGAAGGGAATGAGCTCACCTTCTTGTGTATGGCCTCAGAAGAGTGTTTTCTCATAGAAGTCGACTAGTCGCTGATGACGTCATTAATGAACATAAGTCTGGAGCTGAGACAAACACCTTGTGCACAGCTATGGCATATGACACAGCGCTGCCCACATGGCTGTTGCTCCTATAACAGCTCATTTTTATCAGTTATTTTGTCTTTGGGTCGTTATATTTCTCACAGATTTCTGCTCGTTCTAAATCATATACAGATAAAGTAGCACAGTAAAGATTTCATTAATATGAATGCATTAGTTAGAGCGATTGTGTGTGTGAATTAATTCTGCCTGGCAGCGTCTCTCTACTAGTAGTTAAGCTGTGGGATTTAGTTAAGAAATATATGCTTGAACTTTTCAGTTTCTAAGCTATTTTATTGAGAAATCTCAGAACAGTGTTGACAATACATTTCCGCACTGAATGATTCTGTGCGCGCACGATCTGCGCGAGATGTACGCTCTACTGTCCTATGTGTGTGCGTTACAGTGCAGCAGTGCATTAGATTAGAACGGTGATTAACTTACCTGTAAAATAAGCTGTTTAAAACGTGCATTCCCCTGTTCAGTTTCGAGCATCCAGGTGGTATAATCACACGTCTTGTGGAGCGCTTTGGGAGTATGTATTTATTTGTCATTTTAACTGTTTGGAAACGGAGCGTAAATTTGGAAGTCCTTCAAATATTTCTTATCCTGTTGTGCCCTCTATAGGATCAGTGACTAGTCGACATCAAGCTTAAAGCGTCATGGCAGAGCATTGAAGTCGATTAGTCGGTGCAACCCCTAATATATATAAAGCTGTTTAGAAATATTTAAAACTAAAATGTCAATAGCATACAACAAAATTATGAAACTTAAATTAAAATGGAAACTGATTAAGCTAAGTTAAGCTGACCTAATTTAAAATACTATTAAATGCTAAGGTTTAAAATTGTATAATACACCATGGATTAAACAGTAAAATCAAATTTATTTTAGTTAATTTTGCAGTCATGAAAATTTATTTTAGTTTAGTTTCAGTTTTTCCCAGCTTTTTTTCTTTTCTTTTCTTGAGTGTATTTAGTTCTCGTTAAAGTGATGCCCAGGGTAACGTTAAAATGTCTTTGGACTGCATAAATGTAAACATAATTCTGCTTTATGCTTCGGATGTTGTGGGCGAAGAATCTGGCGCTTCATAGCGTGTTCAGCTGCAAAGTGAAAGGTCAGTTTAGCTAAAATTGTTTGTTGACTTTGTGGTCAGAGTTTTCTCCGTCTAGATCACATACTACTTGTTGGCAAGACATGAATCTGGCTATTTGAGGTTCTTGCTAAACTCTTTTAGTGAGGTCTGAATAGGGTTGCAAATGGGTGGAAAATTTCAGGAAACTTTCCAAAAATCCCTGGAATAAAAAAAAAAATCCTGGAAAGTTTCCAAAATTCTGCATGTCCAGCTTCTGCAACCCTAGGTGTGAAGCCATGAACCATGTAAACTTGGGCACAGCTACTTATTCCAGTCACGCTCATTTTTAAAATCTAAACAACATAAACATAGTGAACCAATGACTTAAAAACATGGTGTTTCAAAGGTTAGGGTCACAAAAGTGATTTATATTCCTGTATATTCCTGTAAGGATGGTCCCAGACACATCGGAAGACATACATGGATGCTGGAATATGGTTGCGTCGAGTTTGATGTGCGTAGAACTTGGGTCATTGATGTGTAAAATAAATGATCTGCACTCCTATAGCTTTGGCTGTGCATCTGTCACATTTACGACCGAATGGAAAGAAAGGAAGAAACAACAATAGAACGAGAAATGAAGTTTTGTGGGGTTGTCAGATCTCGCTACGCCAGCGTGTTGCTACACGAAGTTAATTATTGGAATGGTTCAGTAACTCCATGACTTTGTATTCATTCTTCACCTAAAGCTGAAGTGAAGGGAAGATTTAGAGCTGGCAGTCTTCCAGCGTTCTGCTCCGTCTCTCTGGTTCCCTACATCAAACGGAGACCATATGCAGATCTCCAATACTGGAATATTTATGAAACTCAGACCAATCCCTCCTGTTGCGACGCCATTTCGGAGATGGAACTAGATGTTTTTGGAGGATTGGGACGTGGCGTTGTACTTCCTTAGCCATTCATATAGTGACTTCCCGCAACAAGTCATTAGTCTTAATTTTGGACCGTCTGGCCCGCCATAATTGTCCGGGTCCGGAGTCATCTATCACGGCATTGATATCTTCATCTGAGTTTTTTGTTGTCTCCAGATCTCTCTGCAGTTTGCGTACATTGTTAAATACGCGGAATATCATTTTATGCCACACAGCAGGCAAGCATTATAAGTCTATTCCACCAAAAGGCAATTCTTACGTTGAGGGAGACATTAAGTTTGTTTTGATTTATTAATTTACTTACAACAACAATTTAAAATGTATTAACTTTTACATGTATTATTAACTGACATTATATTTTTCGTATAAACAACGTTATAATAAATATTAGTAAAAGCCTCAACCTCAAGTTGTTCTAAACCTGTATGAATTTCTTTGTTCTCCTCAACATAAAAGAAGATATTTTGAATAATGTTCGTAACAAAACAGTTTTGGTTCCCATTGAACTCCAATAGTGTAGCTATTTTATATTTATTTATTTATTCGTTTTTTTTCATACTACGGTAGTCATGGGGGCCCAGAAACTGTTTGGTTACCAGTATTGTTCCAAATATATACAGCAGAAGGAAACTCATGCAGGTTTAGAACAACAACAGAATTTTCATTTTGGTGAACGATCTCTAAAGTAGCCTAATATAGCTGTTGTTGGCCATTTGTGTGTCCAAATAATGTAAATACATTTAAAAAAAAAAATGTATTAAGTACATTTGTATACAAGGCATTTACAACACTTTCTGCATCCCCTAAACTAAAGTGTAAAATACTCATCAGTTGTAAAGGTTTTACAAACCTGCCGGTTACAGGTTGTGTGTGTGTACACACTGGGCTGAAAGATCTACGAATAATGAGTAAAACATTTACAACTGATGAGTAGTTTACACTGTAGATTAGGGGATGCAGAAAGTGTTGTAAATGCCTTATACAGCTACAGATAATTTGTAACAAGTAAGAAATATCTACAAATGATGTGTAACACATTTACAAGTGATGAGTAGTTTACACTTTAGATTAGGGGATGCAGAAAGCTTTGTAAATTATTTATTCATGCGTTTACGCAACAGGTTTTGAAAACTTTGTAGTGTGTACTGCAATGTAAGGGCTGACTGGTGAGGGTATAGACAGATGTCTTCTCTGACACATGGAGTATTTTTAACACTGTGAGATAATAGTACAATGTTGACATTTCAATGATTTATAAGTGATTAAAGGGGTCATATGATGCGATTTCAATTTTGAAATTCTTAATTTGGTTAACGGCATAGACATGTTACAGGTAATAATATAATCAAAAAATCATGGCAACAAATTATTTTTATAATTTTATATTATATTACAAGTCAGTTTAATGTTGAAACGACTTTCACAGTCAATTTTATTCAGCTTAACTCAGTCACGGTTCGCAAGGGGCGAAGACTCAAGTGCAGGCAGATGGGGTCTTTATTTATAATTCATAAAAATAAACAATAAACGCAACTGAAACCACCTCGAGGGAGGGAAAAAACCAGAGTAACATGAAAGCACACCACGAGACAAAAACTGAGCAACCAGAACAGAACAGAAAACACAGGGAGCTTATAAGGGAGAGGCAATCAGGTAAACAGCTGGGACAAATTAATCAATAATAAGGTAATGAGAGAACAGGTGAGTGGAGTGCAGGTAACGGAGTCCGGGAGGATGTGAAATGGCGACCTCTGGTGGTGAGAGGGAGAAACACCAGACACCAGACCCTGACAGGACCCCTCCCCTAAGGAACGGCTTCCAGACGTTCCAGAGCGCCCCCCCCCCCCCCCCCAGGGGAACGGCCGAGCGGGGCTGGAGTAGGGGGAGGGATTGGGGGCCCAAGTCCGAGTGGTGGCGGGGGCCCCGGGGCCTGGGGCAGAGCCGGTGGAATGGGCACCCAGGGCAGAACCAGCGGCCACACCAGCGGTGCGTGTGGTGCTGCCTCCCCGGAACCGGCAATGGCGGGCTCCGCCGCCTCGGGGACATCGTGAGCGGACACCGCCACCTCGGGAACATCGTGAGCGGACACCGCCGCCTCGTGAACACTGAGAGCGGGCACCGCCGCCTCGGGGGAACTGTGAGCGGACACCGCCGCTTCTGGAGCTTTGTGAGCGGACACCGCTGCCTTGGGAGGATCGTGAGCGGGCACCGCCGCTTCGGGGACATCGTGAGCGGGCACCGCCGCCTCGGGGACATCGTGAGCGGGCACCGCCGCCTCGGGGAAACTGAGAGCGGGCACCGCCGCCTCGGGGGAACTGAGAGCGGACACAGCCGCCTCGGGAGGATCGTGAGCGGGCACCGCCGCTTCGGGGAAACTGAGAGCGGACACCGCCGCCTCTGGAGCCTCGTGAGCGAGCACCGCCGCCTCGGGAGGCTCGTGAGCGGGCACCGCCGCTTCGGGGACATCGTGAGCGGGCACCGCCGCCTCGGGAGGATCGTGAGCGGGCACCGTCGCCTCGGGAGGATCGTGAGCGGGCACTGCCGCCTCGGGGACATCGTGAGCGGGCACCGCCGCCCCCCTCACCGACATCAGCGGCGGATCCTCCACGCTGCGTCTCAGCCCAGGATGCCCAGAGAATGACCCCCAGAACCTGGAAGTGGCCGACACGACCTGTGGAGGCTCTGGAACGGCAGCCCAGACTGGGAGGGGTGCACCCTCCAGCAGTTCCACCTCCCTTAAATAGATGATGTGGTCGACCATCTTCCAATAGGACCACGTATCTAGCTCCCACAGCTCCTCCCAGTTGACAGGCTCGTCCAGGCCTACTAGAAAAAGGTGGATGAGGGTGTTCTCCTCAACCCCTAGCCCCTGGCCTGCATTGAAGAGGTCCTCGGCATACAGCCCAAAGGGGCGATTGTCCTGTGGGCAGGGATGCGGCCCATTGGCAAGGGTCTGGATCCTCGGTCGTCCGGGAGCTGGGTATAGAAAAATCCCCATCGCCGCTGAGTCTTCAAATGGCTCGTTTGTACTGTCACGGTCTGCAAGAGGCGAAGACTCAAGTGCAGGCAGATGGGGTCTTTATTTATTATTCACAAAAATAAACAAAAACGCAACTGAAACCACCCCGAAGGGGAAAAAGCCAGAGTAACATAAAAGCTCACCACTAGACAAAAACTGAGCAACCCCGACTCCTATGTGAAGACCTATGTGAAACCAACGAGCCCAGAACAGAAAACACAGGGAGCTTATAAGGGAGAGGCAATCAGGTAAACCAGCTGGGACAAATTAATCAATGAATAAAGTAATGAGAGAACTGGTGAGTGGAGTGAAGGTAAAGGAGTCCGGGAGGATGGGAAATGGCGACCTCTGGTGGTGAGAGGGAGAAACACCAGACACCAGACCCTGACAAACTCATGTTTAACCATTGCTTCTTGTCAGGCTTAGGCTACTTTTTTCAATGAATTTGAATGAATATACAAATTAATATTCATTTGTATTTTTTTTTACAAATTGTTCGTTTATTTTTTTTTTTTTACCCCATTTGTTTTTTTTTCAGTGTGAGTTTAAAAATATTCTAGAGGTCCGCCCAGAGTGCGTTTTATAAGGCGACCGGTATTTAGAACGTTCCCTCTCGGCTTTCACTAGACATCACGGGATAATTTCTCCGTTATGGGAACTCCTCCCCTTCTCTAATTTCCTGAAACCTTATAGGATAACGCCAGTTCAATAAACTGGCCAATTGTTGCTAATTATGCAAATCGCATGCAAATACTGACTAGCTCAAGCGGCAGTATAAAATGCGGTGCACGCGACAATTACGTCAGAATCTTCTACTTCACCTGTTGAATTCACTATGGCAACAATCTGCAAGATCTGCGCCGGACCGATAGAGCCGCCGGATCAGCACGACTACTGCGTCGCCTGCCTGGTCCTGGCCCACGCCGAGGCGGCGCTGGACGATTCCAACTGCGGGCATTGCGCGGACCTTCCGGCCCGCATGCTCCGGACCCGCCGCGATGTGGCTCGCGGCCTATTCGGGATGAAGCCCACTGCCGCCAGCGTGCCGCTGGTAGGCCCTCCCGGTGACGGGAGCGTCGTCTTGCCGCTCCACCAACCCCAAAGGTCTCCCCATTCCCTGGCCTCCTTCCCCGAGGACTGCTTCTGCCCTCCTTCCAACATCGCAGAGTTTGTATCCTTTAGCCAGGAGGAGGGGGATGACTCGATGTCCATCTCGG